>PVJH01034659.1:0-20488 GCA_004026705.1 Nesogale talazaci
TTGCCCTCTTCCCCAAAAAAGGTCTTGCTTCCCTATTATGATGCTATAGCGAATTTAATTATTATGGGAAGAGAAGATGGCCGCCGATATTTTGGTATAGAGCCTTCAAATATCATACAACCCTATTCCAAATCCCAGATTAATTGGTTATTGCAGAACACGGAGACATGGCCAGTAGCTTGCGCCTCTTACGCAGGTAATTTGGATAATCACTATCCACCAAATAAATTAATTCAGTTTTGCAAATTACATGCCTTTGTTTTCCCCAAAGCTACTAGTAAAGAACCTCTGGATGATGCTTTACTAGTGTTCACAGATGGGTCATCCACAGGAGTTGCTACCTATTCCTTTGTCAACCAAGTAATTAAGTTTAAAACAAATTTTACCTCTGCTCAATTGGTAGAGTTACAAGCTATGATTGCAGTTTTATCAGCCTTTCCCAATCAAGTGCTTTACATTTTTACTGACAGTGCTTATCTGGCTCATTCGGTGCCCCTTTTAGAAACTGTTGCGCAGATCAAACATGTGTCAGAAACAGCTAAATTATTTTTGCATTGCCAGCAACTCATTCATAGAAGAACTGCTCCTTTTTTCTTAGGACATATTAGGGCTCATTCAGGCCTACCGGGGCCTCTGGCTCGAGGTAATGAGATCGCTGATGCAGCCACAAGAATGGTGGCCGTGGTTATGACCGGCAATTTACAACAGGCCCAAGCCACTCATGCCTTGCATCATTTGAATGCCCACTCTCTAAGACTGATGTTTAAAATAACTAGAGAACAAGCCAGACAGATTGCTAAGCAATGTGCTTCTTGTGTGACATTTCTACCAGTCCCCCATTTGGGAATTAACCCTAAGGGACTAGTACCTAACTCGATCTGGCAAATGGATGTCACCCACTATGCAGAGTTTGGGAATCTCAAATATATTCATGTATACATAGACACCTATAGTGGGTTCATTCTCGCTACCCTCCAAACAGGAGAAGCTATCAAGCACGTTGTGGCCCATCTCTTGCATTGTTTTTCTGTTTAGGGAGTTTCCAAACAAATAAAGACAGACAATGGCCCTGGCTATACAGCAAAAGCTTTTAAAATTTTCTGTGATCAATTGCAGATAAAGCACATTACGGGAATCCCTTACAACCCTCAGGGGCAAGGTATAGTTGAAAGAGCCCATTTGTCCTTGAAAACTACAATTGAAAAAATAAAAAAGGGGGAATGGTACCCCACTAAAGGTACCCCCAGAAACATTCTTAACCATACTCTTTTTATAAGAAATTTTTTAACATTGGACAATCACGGGAAATCTGCTGCAGATCGTTTTTGGCATCCTGAATCTCAAAAGCAATTTCCCATGGTAAAATGGAGAGACCCATTGGACAATTCATGGCATGGCTCAGACCCAGTGTTAATCTGGGGAAGGGGCTCAGTCTGCATTTACTCTCAAGAGTATGATGCAGCCAGATGGCTGCCAGAATGACTGGTGAAACAAATTGATGACCAACCTCGATCCAGGGAAGAGACTTCTCCCTAAGAGTATGTTCTTTTCTGTTTTTACAGAAATGTATCCTGAAAAAATGCAACAGGGATACTCTGTCCCTCTTGCATTACCTAGTCCTTTTATTAACTATTCTAAAGGTGATTGTTGTGACTTGACTTCTTTTACAGTCCAAACTTTGCAGTTTATTTAATGTGACTTGTTTATTTTCCTCCTCCCTTAACAATACTTGAGATTATGTGGATTTGGCAGAATTTGTTTTTTGTTTCTTGTTCTATGTTACAGGCTTCTTAGTGCCCTTAATAGTTCAGTTTTTTGTTTGTAGCAACAATAGGGCTTTTTTACCCAGTTATCTAGCATTTGGACAGAGTTATGTGTGCTAGCCTTTCTCTTTCCAGACATAGATATTATTCCTGGAAACGAGCCTGTCTTTATACCTGCTATTGATCACATGGCAGGAAAAGCTAAAGGGCAGTGTAACTAGTTGCCCTATTTGTAAGATTAGAGATCAGTACTGCAGTGGCCTTTGGAACTGCAGGTTTGGATGTTTCCCTTACTCAGTATACCAAATTATCTAGATAATTAATCTCGGACATGCAGGCCTTATCAGGCACTATGCAAGATTTGCAAGATCAAGTAGATTCTTTAGCAGAAGTAGTATTACAAAATAGAAGAGGTTTAGATTTAATTGCTGCAGAGCAGGGAGGTATTTGTTTGGCTTTACAGGAAAGATGCTGTTTTTATGTCAACAATTCTGGAATCGTAAGAGAAAAAATCAAGCGGCTGCAAGAAGACTTGGAGAAGAGAAGAAAGGAGTTGACTATCATTCCACTGTGGACCGGGCTTAATGGACTGTTGCCTTACATCTTGGCACTTTTGGGCCCCCTCGTTAGTTTATTGCTTTTGCCTTCATTACGGCCAGTATTATTCAACAACCTCATGGCATTTATTAAGCAACAGATTGAGACCATTCAAGCAAGGCCCCTTCAAATTCATTATTATTGCTTGGAAGTGAGCGATCTTGAACAGAGTGGCACACACTGAACAGAGTGGCACGCGACTAGAATGTGATAAGATCCTCGGACTAGTATGTGATAAGACCCTCTGCCTCCGTGAGCTGAACTTGCAGCCAATGACAGGTAAGATCAGGAGCACTCTTTACCAACCTAAGACAGGTCATGGTTACATTAGAAGGCCATTGACCAGTGACGGGTAAGGACTGAGTGTGTGTCCTGACAACCTAAGACAGGCGGAGTTCCCGGGAGGATTTTATTTGAAAAAATAAAAAATGGGAACCTGTCCGGAGCCATCCAGCAGACATGCTTGACCTGGATACAGGCCGGATATGCCTGGACTCTGTTGCAGTTTGTTGCCTGAGGTTTGTAGTTACCTTTGTAACTGTTAACAGCCCTGCCTTTTGAAGCTTGATTGCAGACTTGATGACCTTCACTTGTCAGTAACTATATGCTAATTGCCCAAGCTTGCCTACCCTATAAAACCGGTCTACTTCTCCCAAATAAACGGGACTTGATCAGAATCCTGTCTTGTCTCCATTTCTTGCGTCTCCTGTCCCCCCAATTCCCGCTCCTCCTTCCAGGAATTGCGAATTACGGACCCGCAGGCCGGGACAGGGGTTGCAGTAAAGGTGGATATCTGTAAAGGGTCTTGGTGGCACAGTGGGTTACACGATGGGCTGCCAACCACAAAGTTGGCAGTTCGGAACCACAGAAGGGAGATGACGCTTTCTCTTCCCTTAAAGATTGACAGCCTCAGAAACTCACGGGGGAGTTCTATGTCTTATTGGGTGACCAAGAGTTGGCATCCACTCGATGGGCGGTGTTTGGTCTGGAGATACCTGTCACCACTGGGGGCATAGCTTCGATTTCACGTGCTTTTTGGTTTCTCAGTGTTCTCTCTAGTGCAGAGAGATTTACTTGCAAATTGGTGATCTAGGCTATTATAGGTGTATTATGCTATGTGTTTGGCTTCGCCTCGAACTCTCATTCTAAAGTTAGTGGTGCTAAAAGTTGTCTTTCACCCACGGTCTGTGAGGGTTACCTCCCCCAAAACAAAATGGAGCTCTGCTGGATGGAGGTTTGGTCATGCACCTTAACTCCTTGCCAGGCGAGCATCGAGCAACTTGCCCTGAGAGAGTGCGCCTAGTGGCATCACCTGGGAAGGTTCTCTTTGGTCACAGTGAATTTTCTCACAGAAGCAGTTTCCCTGGAACCTCTTTTTTTGTGATGGCCGATTTAAGGGAGCGGTGTGCAGCTGTGAACTTTTGCTTCCTGCTCGGGAAAAATGCCGCGGACACAGTTGTGATATTGAACACAGATGACCAGGACAGCGCTATGGGAAAAACTCAAGTGTGCAGGTGGTTTTCTCGTTTCCAAAAAGGTGAAATGTTGATTGATGGCAAAGCTTGTTTTGGATGTTAGACAGAACATCGACTCCTATTCATTTTGAGTTTGCTCCACCAGGTCAGACTGTTCATCAAGTTTTCTACTTAGAGGTTCTGAAAAGATTGTGTGTGACTAAAAAGGCCTGATATGTGGTGGACCAGGGGAGTGGTTTTGCTACCACGACAATGCACCTGCTCACGCAGCCATGTGAGTGCACCAGCTTGTGGCAAAAAACCAGCATGCCTCTCTTGCCCCACCTCACTCAGTGCAACTTCTTTTTGTTTCCATGAGTGAAGGGGGACATGGAAGGACAGTGATTTGAGGACCCAGAAGAGCCGAAGAAAAAAACAAGGGCTGTGCCGTCAGCCATACAAACGATGAGCTTGAAAAACGGCTTCAAGAATAGGATGGCAGATTTGACAAATGTATGACATGTAATGGAGCGTGCTTTGAAGATGATAAGGTTGTTTTAGAGAAAATTCTAAATACGTAGCTTTGGAATAACAATTGCGTTTAATTTTGGGGGGGTACCCCCTCGTATACGCTGTCCCTCATCACTGAGCTTGGGGAATGTAGCTCTAGGGGGCTGCTCTTAGTGTAGCCTAAGTTATCTTACTTAATATAGTTAAAAAGACCCCCTTTCTTTGCAAAACGCGCTTTGCCTGAGGTACTTTGCTGAACGCAGTTTCCAGGAATCTTTGTACCTCACCCCAGTGCAAAGGACAGACAGACGGCACGGGAACGTCGCCTAAGAACACTGCCGGGAGTCTTCTCGTATGTGTCTGGTGGTTGGGGGTTACAAATGGGACCCCCGCTATCTCGTCAGTCAACCAAGACATCCTGCAACTGGTCTAAGACTCAATGAACCCCGTTGTTCTGTTGGCTCGCTCACGGCCAACCTCAGCTTCCCCCGAAACTTGAGTTCCTGTCAACCATCTCAATATGACTCCCCAAAGTGTGTTCCTCTAAGCCAAAGGCGCGGATTCTCTGGGTGCCCTGATTTCTAACAAGACGCCCCCCTGATAGGGAATGAGTACCTTGGCTAGAGTGTGTCAGGGCAGACTGCCTGCATTCCAGATGATGTTAGTTATTGTTGGTCTGTTGACCCCTGACCCCTGGCGACCCGTGTGCTGTCCAGGGGCTCCTTGGTGTAATCTCCTTTAAATGTTTTAAAATTAAAAAACATTTTTTTTGGGGGGGGGTGTAATCTCAAAGAAAGCAAGCCACCAGGTGGCTTGTCTACGTGGCCTCTGGCTTTACGGGACCCTACGGTGCCAGCTGTCTGTCCCACCTCTGGGCCTGGCGGTGTCGTGGTTACACATTGGACTGCTGGCGGCAAGGCAGCAGTTTGAACCCACTCGCTGTGCCCCAGGAGAAAGAGGAGGCTTTTTTTTTTTATTTAAAAAATTTTTTTTTAGGCATCACTGCCCACTGGTGGTGGGAGTAGGAGGCCCAGCCCCACTGCCGGAATTGAACCTCCGTCCCAGTGGGCCGCAGTCCCGCGCACAACCACTACGCCACCGGGGCTCAGCCTGAAAGAGGAGGCTTTTTATTCCCATAAATATTTGCCTTCTCCGGGGGTCATTCTCCTTCGTGCTCTAGGGTCCCCATGAATGGACATGGACTTGATCGGCAGTGAGTTTGATGTTAGAGGGGGCCGCTTGGATGGGTCCTGCACGGATTTTAAGCGCTTCTGGTTCCGGTAGAACATCGGCACCGTGTTCAAGCCGAAAAAATGGACAGCGCGCAATTTTCTGCACGTTTCCCATCAGAACCCACTGGGGAGCCAGCATCCGGTCCAAGAAGCAAGACATTTCCGTCCCCGGAAGCCCTCAGCCCTGCGTCCCCCCCGCCCAAGCATGGAGGCAACAGCCTGGTGGGCTGGCCCAAATGACCACGGGCACGCACAGGGCCACACTGGACGCAGGGGTTATGTTCCTGAATCTTTCACACTGTGTGTGTGCAGGACTCTCAATTTTAGAGTGCGATTTCTCCCGGAAATCACTGCCAGGTGGAACTGGCCTGGCTTCATGTTAGGGACCACAAGCGGGCGAGACTTAGTAGCGCCTAGACACGGTCTAGTCCATCTCCTCCTTGCTGCGCACAGCCCTCTCTGGCCTCTGCTAACTGCCGCCTGCGTGTCCGAGCGTCTCTGGGTCTCTGCAGTGTGGAGAGGGTGGTCTGGGGGTGTCCTGAGGGCAGCCCCAATCCCCTTCTTTCTGGAATCTGACCAAACACTTACTGTCTGTGGCCTCAGGTTCCTTGTCTGTGTCCAGGGGTGAGGAAGGGGAACGCTGAGCTCACCAGGGGCATCAGGGAGGTGCGCTGACTCCTCTCCTGTCCCCCTGTCCCCATCAGGCCCAAGCCGTCAGGCCGAGTCTGTCCCGAACACTTGGGGCTGGCCTCAGATGCTCAGGTCACGCGGCTGGGATTGGGCAAGAATAGAGACAAGGACCCTCTGAACCTGGTCGGCAGTATTGGGAGCCATTGATTATTCTGGGAAATCCCAGACAGGAAGTGAGGGGGAGGGCCCAGGGCAGAGAGCACAGGGCACTCTGGTCGCGTTCCAGCACCCCCTTCCTGGCCCAGCCAGCCCCCTTCCCCAAGTCAGGTGATGAGAGTGCAGCGACTGGGCCTAGGGGATGGGGGGAGACCAGGGGACCCTTGGTGTGTGTGTGGGGTAGTGCAGAAGCACGCCCCTCCTCCACTGTCACGCCCACTCACCCCCAGTATCAACTCCATTTCCCCTTCTGTTTACTGTCCAAAGTCCTGGGCAAAGGGCTGTCCGGTTTGTTGATGTGCTGGGGACAGGCAGATACACGATTCACAGAGTTCAGCGCCCTTGTAGGACCCTGCGCCCTTCCCCTGAGTGTCTAACGCTGTCCCCCCACCCCAAACCTTCCAGTATCAGCATCTTTTTTACCCTGGGACCTGCACTGCCTCTCAGGACCCAGGAGAGAGTCCTCAAGACCTTCCTCCAGTGAAACGTGGGAAGTAAGGCGAGGGGCAATGGGTGGGGGGCTGGTGTGGGTGGGGGGTGTTGGGTAGCACTAGTCCATCAGGGTTCGGGAGGCTAAGATGGGGTGGGGTTGGAGGGAAGAAGAAGGTGTCCCCTTCGCCACTTAGCGATGTCAGTCCCACCCTCCAGCTGGGGCTCCACCCAGCGCCCCTCTGGCTCTCACCTCGGCCCCAGGCCAGGGCCGCCAGTCCCACGATCATGACCAGGGAGTACCAAGACCTTCAGCATCTGGACAACGAGGAGATTGACCCCCATCAGTTCGGAAAAGGTGAGGGGACGCCCTTACATTGTGGGGAGAGACCAGTCTTTGTTGCTCTTGCTACCCCTGCCCTAGGGCTGGCTTCTTTCTGGGCAGAGTGGGGTTGGAGTCTCTTTCTGGGTACCTGGTGCCCAGGGCCTCTGCAGGCCTGCAGACACGCCACCCACCGACCTGGCCTCCACTCCAGCACACACTGGGGAGGGTTAGGGTTAGGATGTGGGGCACCTGGAAGCTGGAAAGATGATGTGACCTCCTAGTTTGAAAAGGTGAACCCCCAACTTCTCTCCTCTTCAGATATCCAGTGAGTGTGTGTGTGTGCTTTGTGTGTGTGTGTGTGTATGTGAGAGATAGAGAGAGATAGATTAGGGTTTACATGCTGCAGCATGCATCCAAGAGAAGATGGAAGCTATCAAGGAACCCAGGCAATCCTTATCAGGGAGGGACAGGCCCAGAGGTGCAGGGGAAAGGGGGACTCCAGGAGGGGTCTTTGGGCAGTGGCTTCGGGAGACCCCTGGTTGAAAGATACAGCTTCGGGGTTCTGGAACAGCTTTTCAAGGGGCTTGGGTGGAGTTTAGGGAGTAGAGCCCGGTCTCCTGGGGTCTCTGATCTGGGGGTGGGGGGGTGGGGGGAAGGAGCGGTGAGGCCCTCCTTCATCAGAAACACCAGATCGTTTATTATGCGAGAGAGAAATAAAGTTCTATCTAATTAAAAACAAAAGGAAAATGAAAACAAATAACCCTTCATTCCGCCACCCCCCTCCCCCGCCAACCCCAAACAAGCCCCTCTTATAGCTCACACAGATAGGGAAGGTCGTTTTGGCTGAGCCAGGACAAGGTTTTTGGGGTGTCGGGTGGGCAGGGAAGGGGTTGCGGGGGAGGGGAGAGGACAGCAAAGGTGCCCCTCTGTCAGGTTCACAGCGGGCAGGCGGGCTGGTGGTGGACAGGTCATTCGCTTCTCTGCTCCAGAGCAGCGGGAGGGGGCTGGCATCTGGCTACTGTGACTTGTCTTGATGAGATTCCTGGCGAGAGAAAGAAGTCCCTTCTGGTGCCCTTCTCTCCATGGGGGAGCAGTGACACCCCGTTTGCGAACCTCACCGCCAGGGCACCTCTCTCCCCCGACCCCGTTCATCGACTGCAGTGTCACAGTCGGGCCACTGGATGGCGGACAAAGCTCAGGGTCTGGGGGGGGGCGGGGTGTGTGCTGTGGGAGGTCAAAGCTTTGCGCCCCCCCTTTCCTCCCCCACTCCAGGTGCCCTTAGGCCTCACTCTCCACCCCAGGGTGTCCTCCCTGTGCTGTGAGGTCTCTGTGACTGGTTGACTGAATGGCTGTCCGTGCAGTCTCCCTAGGCCATCAGAGGAACGTTCACCTGCACCCCTCCCGGGCCCCCAAAGCTGCGCAGAGCAGAGCTCCTGACGGGCGCCCTCTTCCTTTGCAGGGCCGCCGCCTCCCCAGGGCCTCTGGCGGCGCCGCTACACCGTGCCTTGCCTTCTTTTGCTCTCCCTGGTCCTGAGCCTCCTGCTGCTGGTGGTCATCTCTGTGGTCCGATCGCAAAGTGAGGGTCCCGGGGCTGGGCAGGGAGGCGGGGCAGGGAGAGGGAAAGGCCCAGGGGGGTGCAGAGGTGCTGGGGCGGAGGACGGAGCGCCCTCATTTGATGGTCCACACACCCTCTCCTGCACAGACTCCCAGCTGCAGCAGGAGCTGCAGGCCCTGAGAGAGACTTTCAGCAACTTCACCCAGAGCACGGCGGCCGAGGTTCAAGCCCTGAGTCTGCATGGTGAGTGGGCGGGGCTGGGGCGGACCTGCTGGCTCATCATTCCAACTCAGACTTGATTCTGATTCCTGGCCATCTGAGGATGCTGAGTAATGGGGCTTAATCAAACCACCCCCATCGTTCGGTCGAAGGTCCAGGTCCAGCAGGGTGGTACATTCGCCGCCACAGTCCGCTTCCAAAGCCTCCTGGCGATCTTGGGTCGGGTTCTCGTCTTTCTGGGATCAGACATTCTCAGAGCAAGCAGTTGGTGGGTTTGAACCACGGACCCGGGGTGCAGCAGACCAACGTCCAACCCAACACCCCCAGGGCTCCCTAGACGTGCTGGGACCCTGAGCTGGGGTGCATGTGGGGACACTGACCAAGTCTTGTAAGGCTTCTTGAGAAGAGATATATACCTCGGTCCTTGACTCTGCTGGAGGAAGAATTCAGGCTGAAGCCTGCCTTGGAAAGAGAGAGAGAGGAAAGTGAGGGAAGAGAGAGAGAGAGAGAGAGAGAGAGAGAGAGAGAGAGAGAGAGAGAGAAGATAGAGAGGGAGGGAGGGGGAAAGAGGAGGAAGAAAAGGGGGAGAAGGAGAGAGAGACAGAAGAGAGAGGGGAGAGAGGGAGAGAGAGAGAGAGAGAGAGAGAGAGAGAGAGAGAGAGAGAGAGAGACGGCTCCGGACGGCAGCCCCACTGTCCTATGTTGCAGAGCAGCCGCTGGGAAAAAGGACCAGCTAGTGTCAAACCCTTGGCGTTTTTTGATTCTTCTGCAGGGAGGTGTGGTTTACGTCCCTGGGGGATCCCATTGTCCACGTTGAATTTACCTGGCCTAGGTGAGCCAATCCAGCTGCAGCATTTCTGGCCGGAAACCTGGGCCTTGAGCCTGTGCAATGTGCCATTCCTTTTTGACCCACAGCTCGGATTTTTTTTTTCAATCAATGCACAACGGACCCCCTTTCCCTACACTCGCTACCTGTCTGTCTCTCTCTCAGGAGGCAATGTGGGCCGGAAGATGGGCAACCTGGAATCTCAGCTGCTGAAGCAGCAGCAGGCCATGAGCGAAGGTCAGAGGGTATGCCTGGGAAGGGTGTGGGGGCTCCCTCCGGCCAAAGGGACCCTGGGGCAGGGGCATCATCCATCCCCATGCCCATCCTGACCTCCGCCTCTGCCCCTCTCCCGAGCTCCCCATCCGCTGCCCTCTGTCTCCCCAGATCACAGCAACCTGCTGCTTCACGTGAGGAACTTTGTGGCTGACTTGCGCAGCCTGAGCTGTCAGATAGCCGTCCTTCAAGGCAACGGTGAGCGCCCCGAGGTCCAGCTCCTCCCTGCCTTTCCCGGGCGCCCCTTCCCGCGGTGCCTCAGCCCCTCTCTCCTCTCCTCTCCTCTCAGCGACCGAAAAGCCCTGCTGCCCGGTTAACTGGGTGGAGCACGAAGGGAGTTGCTACTGGTTCTCTCACTCGGGCCACACCTGGCACGAGGCACAGCAGTACTGCAAGTTGGAGAACGCCCATCTGGTGGTCGTCACCTCCTTGGCGGAGCAGGTGAGGGCCCCCGAAGGCCCTGGGAGGGCGACTGGCTGAGGCCAAAGTGACCCCCGGCCTCCTCTCTCCCCAGAACTTTATCAAACACCACACAGGCTCTTTAAACACCTGGATGGGCCTCACGGATGAAAACGGGCCTTGGAAATGGGTGGACGGGACGGACTACGAGACCGGTTTCAAGTGAGTGTGTGTCTTCTCCCCCAGCCCTGCCCCCTCTGCTCAGCCTGGCCGGTGCCCTGGGCTCCCCCACGGCTTAGGTCCCGGTGATCTCCGGGGACCCCATCTGGTCTGTGTCCTCAGGAAATGGCAGCCAGAGCAGCCAGACAACTGGTACGGGCACGGCCTGGGAGGAGGCGAGGACTGTGCTCACTTCACTGCGAACGGCGAATGGAACGACGACGTCTGCCAGAGGACCTACCGCTGGGTCTGCGAGATGGCGCTGACCCCGGCCAGCTAGAAGCCACCTCTCCTCCTCCTGTCCTTCGTCCATGTGTCGACCTGCCTCGGGGGCCTGGGATCGGGGCTCCCCTTACCTGGGAGCCTCCTCCACTTTCTCAGGGATTTTCCTCCGGCATTTTCAGGGAAGGGAAAGTCTATCTGAGGAATGTAGAATGATGTTGCCAGGTGTGGGGAGATTAAAACCGGTCACTTTCTGTAACCTATTATAAATGATATTATGATCACGCTCCTACCCCCCCCCCCTTTTTTTAAAGAGTAAAAAGGAGAGAGATTGACCTGAAAATTCTAAGAGTTGTCTGATTATTGGAGACTAGGGCTGGGAGTGGAGCCCTGGTGTCATGTTCCACTGCTAGCCACAGGCCCACAGCACCAGCTGCTCAGAGGGAGATGAATGAGGCTTCTACTCCCATCAAGAGCCGCAGTCTTGGCACTGGGCCTCTATTCAAGCCCTCCGTCAATGCAAGAGCTCTCTGTTCTAATAACCTGGCACTCCAGGGTCCTCACCTTCCTGACCCAGATCGCTGTAGACAAGTGGGTGCATAAGCAAATGGGGTGAAGAAGGCTGATGGTGCTCGGCTGTCAAAAGATGTGGTGTCTGGGGTCTTAAAGGCTTCAAGACCAACAAGCACCCATCTAGCTGAGAAGCAACATGGAAGAAGCACGCCAACCTGTGTGATCAGGAGGCGTCCATGGGGTCAGTATCAGGCATCAAAGACCCAGAACAAGTAATCATATCAATGTGAATGAGGGGGAGAGTGGAGTGGAGACCCAAAGTCTGTCTGTAGACAATTGGACATCCCCTTACAGAAGGTTCTCAGGAGGCACAGGATGCAATCAGGGTGCAGTGTAGCAATGATGAAACATATCAACTTTCCTCTAGTTCTTTAACAAGTGTACCTTACAAATATGGCTAGACCAGAACACGTACCCGGGCACAGTTAAGAGCTGGAAACACAGGGAGTCCAGGACAGGTAAAACCCTCAGGACCAGTATTGAGAGTAGCCATACCTGGAGGGGAAGGGGAAGGTGGGGGGAGAAATGGGGGAACCGATTTCAATGATCTACATAGAACCCCCTCCCAGGGGTACAGACAGCAGAGAAGTGGGTGAAGGGGGACATGATCAGTCTAAGAGGGAGGGGAAAAATGTGGAGCTGATATCAAGGGCTCAAGTAGAAGGAAAATGTTTTGAAAATGATGATGGCGGGCTGAGCCCCAGTGATGTAGCGGTTGTGCGCGGGACTGTGGCCCACTGGGTTGGAGGTTCAAATCCAGCAGCAAGGTTGAGCCTCCTACTCCCACCACCAGAAGGCAGTGATGCCCCCCCCCCAAAAAAAAAACTAAAAAAAAAAAAAGACCAAAAAAACCCCCCCCAAACAAACAAAAAGAAAATGATGATGGCAGCAAATGTGCTTGACACAATGGATGGAAGGATGGATTGTGATAAGACCTATACTACCCTTCAAGAAAATGATTTAAAAAAAAGTTGTAGTCTTGGAAACCCACAGGACTCTTTCACGGTGCCTTATGCGCTCCCTATGAGTCAGAATTGACTCAATGGCCGCGAGTGTGAGGCCTTTAATTTTGAGGATTGAAGTGGTCTGATTGGTACAGAGGCCTGGGGAAGGCAGGCTGGGGTCATGCCAATTACCCAGGCTTGAGGGAGGTGGCCCGGGTTAGATGCCAGTTTTGTTATTTACTGACCTGTGACTTATGAGCAAGTGTCTCTACTCTCTGGGACTCAGCAGTAAAATCGGGGCCCTTCCTGGGGCTCGTCCTACCTGTAGCCACGCCCACAGGAACCTCCCACCTGGTGAGGGCTTCGGAAAGCCTTGAATAAGGCTGTGGGATTCTTGACCATAAGCAGAGGCAGCAGCCACAGACCCTCACCTGATGCACCAAGAGCGGCCCCCCGTTTGAGAAGGACCCCACGTTTGAGCGAGAAGCACCAAATAAACAGAGGCAGCCACCAAAGAGCAGAGCTGAAGGGTAAGCAGATTAAGATCTAACAAATCAAATAGAACTAAGGTTGAAGGGGAGGGAAAAGAATTTACGTTGGCATTTTAGCCTCTCGTACTTTGTTCCTTGTTGGGAAAGAGGGTTTTCGAAGCGATGAATCCTGCAGTTATCACGAGTTCCTACTGGAGTCGGGTAGGGCCCTGAACCAACCCAAGTGAGGTCTTCATTTCAGAGACCCACGAGGGAGCGAGGTCCTGTCACGTTGGAGTGATTGGCAGCCCCTGGGGGCCAGGGTCTGTGGAGAGGGGGCTTGGGGGCGAGCAGGAAGAAGAGACGATCCCCCCACCCCGCCCTTGGTTCACCCCGAGGACTGGCTGTGTTCACCAGCCTCCAGGTCTGTGAGACCGCAGACTCGTGTTCTTCAAAGCCACCTGGTTTTCGAAACTTGCCTGCAGCCTCCCAAGGGCACCGCTGGAGATGTGTTCTTCCAGCCCCCCTGTTTTTGCCCAGAAGAGCTCCTCATTCCCTCGGAAAAGTTTCTGGGACTTCATTGTTTTCTGAATGCAGAATTCGCTTCTTTGTCTATCTGGCTAAGAACCGTGAATTTAGGAGGGTTGTGGGAGGAATACAGGACTTTCCCACAATTATATCGCCTCCGAAATATAAAGCAAATATTAGAAACTCTTTGCCAGCATTGGGTGGGAGGTCAGAAACTTAGAGAGAATCTCCCTAAAGGCTCCCGCTCTCCAGAGGTCATTGTCTCTCTCACAAGGGACAGGGCTGACTTCCTGCTGTTAAAACCTTGGGTCACTTCCCTTGAACGCAGTTGGCTAAATCAAATCTCTAGCCCAAGGGCAATCAAGGTTAGGCTGCCATCATGAATCTTGGGTCTGCCCATCTTGTCACATGGGGACCCCAGTACCTCCTTTCCCTATCGTGTGTATGCCACTGGATCATCCCCCTCATTGCTGTACTACCTATAGCACAACCCTTTCCCGTGACGTATGTCCTTACCTGTCATTAGGGGGCCTTGGACATCTCCAAAGCATTTATAAGGCTTGATCAGAATAAAGGAGCTCTCTCTCAGTCGCCTCTCCACCTCCAACTCCTCTCCCTCTCTCCCCTGTTCCCTCTCCCCAGGTCCTCTCCTCCCCCCTCAATTCTCTCTTGCTCCATGTGAACCACCCAGCAGAACATAGGTGAGCATGCTCCCATGAAATGTGTCTGACTCCATTACTTCTATCGCTCATGTTTTCTATGACGTTCCTATCATCTTTGATTATTATCGCTGTGCAATTGCGCCTACTGGACCCGTGATGATACGTTACAGGCTGGTTCTCTGACAGAGAGTCTCACTGGTCTATCTGAAATCGGCCAGGCACAGTTGGAGTTCAGTAACAGGTGCTTAGCAAGCTTTCTGACAGACTGGTCCACGTCTCTCTCGCCTGTGCAGAAACAGTGTCTTGCCAATCAGCCAATTACATACATGCTGAGCTTCCGCCCACCCCCCCAGTTCCCCCGGCCTGGAGTCCTTCCAAGGTAGTACACTAGGCAACGTGAGACAGTACCACCTCAGCAAAACCCAATCAGATCCAAGGAGACGGAACACGCGCTTAGTTGAGTTTGGGTTTTTATCCCCCAGATGGCTGAAGGTTCTTCTGCACGTCAAATAAGTTGATTCAATTTTCCACCCAAGCGGTGGGTAGTCTGAGCGAGGACACCGACGGCAGAGATGACCGTTTCTCCTCTTTTGAAGTCTTCATAAAGCAAGGTTTCATCCGGGTGGCCTCAGAATCGGTGAGGGGGAGAGACGGGAGGAGGGAGTCGTTCTTGTCAGTTGCCCTCATGTCGGCTGGCACTCATGGGGATGCCAAGAACATTACCACCCGTTGTGCCACCTGCAGGGTCCCCTGGTCTGTTCAAGTCCATCTCGGCTGCCACTCAGTCTTTTGAGTGCCTTCCACTCAAGGAGTGCTCATCTCCAGCATGCCAGTCACAGTGGGTCTCATCGGCAAAACAAACAAAACAAACCCAAGAGGAAAAGGAAAGGAAAAAGATTTAACAAGATGATTAACACACACCAACCAAGTGTGAGCCCACAACAGAGAGTCCTCAGCCCATTTCCCCGAGAGAGGCGGGCCCATTAATCAACACAGAAACATTTCATTCTCTCTCTGAGTAATTTTGAGTGTAGGAGAAAAGCCAAATGAAAAAGTGGAGGGATTTAAAAATTAGTCAGAGGAGCGTCACAGACGTTGAGAGGACATGACAGCAGTGGATGTGTGTGTGTGTGTGTGTGTGTGTGTCACTCACCTAATTTGACGTCACTTTGAAGATTAAGAGTGTAGGGGTGGAGTCTGGCATGTCAATTTGGAGATAGTCAATGAGACCTCTGTGTGGGCATGGTTTTCTCCTGAAAATTCTGGGAAATCCAGCTATATTTCCCCTTTGGAGGTGAGAGACTCACTCCCCAGTCCCTTGCAGACTCTCTACTGACACATGGCAGCATGCTGATAGACTCTGAGCCTTGGAAGCTGGAGGAGTCACGTGGAGACCCCTGCCAGTGCTGAGATGCTTCTACCATCACTGGTTACACAAGACTCTGCACCCCCTGGCCTGTGGTTGTCCTGGTGTCATTGCCTGTGCTTCGTGAGTCTGAAGAGGACTCATAGACTGGTATTGGACATATGGACTAATATCAGACTTATGACCTTGGACTGGATTCAGCTGCGATGTTTCCTCAATGTTCATTTGCTCTGGTATATAAACCTCTCCCTTCTCTGCATATGCGTGCTTATGAATTTTGTTTCTCTAGTCTACCTGGACGAACACAGTGTGTGATTTCACAGAAGCAAATCAACCAGTCTTGTTTTCTTCTGGTGGGTTCCAACTGCCAACTGTCAGGTTAACAAGGGAGCGTGAACACTGGTGCCACTTAGGGACCTCAAAGAACGACAAAAGACCTGTCATCGAGTTCATGTTGACTCTTAGTGAGCTGAGAGGACCGAGTAGAACTGTCCCACAGGGTTTCCAAGGCAACCCTGCCCCCCATTTTATTGGGGGCTCTTACAGGTATCACAGCATTCCACTGCCCAACCATATCAAGTGGTATCATACAACTGCTACTCCCATCAGGTTCAAAACGTTTTATGTCTTCTTGGTATCAACTCCCCTTTGTCCCTTCTTCCCTTACCATACTGGATATCTATCTAACTAGATAGATATCTTATATAGATATCTAGATAGATATCTAGATATATCTAGATAAACAGATATCTTATATACATATCTTATATATCACACATATATGTATATATATATATATATACCTTACACAATCCAACATATCCTTACATGTACAATTCTGTTGTCTGAGCCCAGTGAGCGGGGTTATACGGTCATCAATGCTATCAGGTTCCCATTATCCCCTTCCGAGGCTCCAATCTGGATGAACTCAGACTGCTGCACGTTTATCCCTCGGAGCGGTTGGTGGATCAGAACCTTCCAGTTCACAGTTGAGTATTTAACCCATGTGCCACCGGAGTTTTTCAAAGAACAAAGCAGAAGAACCTTATCAGAATAAAAGCAAACATTCATGAGATAGAAAAGAAGAGAGCAAATACCAACAGACGAGAAATCAATTCTTGGAAGAGGCCAATAAGGCTTCAGTGTTCTTCTCATTCCGCATAGACTTGTGCTTGAGAGAGGGGACTGAAGCAAATGGAAAGCAGGGTTAATAAATAAACATACAAAAGAGAAAACAGGTACCTAACTTTAGGAAGCTAACTCAATAAGGTTGTCTGTCTGTCTGTCTGTCTGTCTGTCTACCTACTCTAACAGAAGAACTCGTGTCCGGAAGACGGTCCACACAGCTGTCGGCGGATGCCGTTTCCAGTCCCTGGCTCAGTTGACGGTTTGGTTGAAAGTTTCTCTTGACTGGCGCAGCTTTGGGAGCCAGTGCGTCCAGGATTGACAGGGACACCACAGCCCGCAGGGGGAGGGGGCTGCCTCCAAGGTCAGCAAGTCAGGCTTAGGTCTTGAGAGGGCAGGGAATCTGCGGCTGCCTGGACAGATGGCAGGACTCAGGATTAGCAGGCAGTACCCTAGCCTAGGGGTTCAAGTCCAAAGATGTGGATGTCCACAAATCCCATGGAGGCTCCAGACCTAGTGAAAATCAAGCTGGCTTCCCCATAACGTGTTTGCAGATGTCAGCAGGATGCCATACTCCTGAGGAAACCTTTCTTTGCGTGGCATCGGGGCTGTTGAGGGGAGAGAGGTGGCTACATTGCACATTAACCTTCTCAGGAGTGCGTGACTGCTCACAGCAGATCCCAGCAGGGAGGGTTATACATATTATATATTATTATGTATTATATATATTATATATATATATAGGTTATATATAGTAGGATGGGTTATACCTGGAGGGATTTCTATTATTTGGCTGAAAATTGAGCCAAGGATGGGTAAGGTCATTCCCAGACCAGAAAGGTCATGGAGGGCCTCAGTCTTGGGGATTCAACTGGGCTTTTAAAAAAAGAAAGAATTAGAGAGGGGCTGAGCCCTGGTGGCGTAGTGGTTGTGCGCGGAACTGTGGCCCACTGGGATGGAGGTTCAATTCCAGCAGTGGGGCTGGACCTCCTACTCCCACCACCGGAGAGCAGTGATGCCCCCCCCCTCAAAAAAAAACCTAAAAAAAATTAGAGAAGGGAGACTGGACTAAGTCTTTGAGAGATGAACTCCTGACAAGACAAGATGACAGCAGGCTGATCAATCCTGATTCCTGGAGAAGGGAGGAGCCAGAGAGGAGGCCACATGGGCTTGTTCTGATGGAACCAGACCTCTGGGGCTGGAGAAGCTACAGAGAGACTCCTGTCAGCACTGAGATGCTCCCACTGCCAATGGATACAGCTGATGGACCCTGAGCCCTGGAAATGAGGAGCCATGGGGAAACTGCTGCTAGTGTTGGAACGCCTCTACTGCACGTGCTTCGTGAGCTGGAAGGCAACTTTATAGACTGGTATGGGACATATGGGCTAACATCGGACTTACGACCTTGGACTGGACTGGGTTGGGATGCTTTCTCAACATTACCTTCCTCTTGTATATAAACCTTTCCCCTATGTCCATATGCAAATTTATGAATTTGCTTCTCCAGTCTACCCGGACTCACACACTCCCCAACGTAGGATGTTGAACATTTTCTTTATTGATGCTAATCAACTTTTCTGTTCCCTCATCCATCAGACGATGGTTCTGAGCCTCAGGGTGTTTGGGGCGAGGTGAGAGGTGTTCGTATGCCGCCCCCTGTATGCTCTTTTATACTTCTTGTGATAAATTCACAGCATGTTAAACCTGTATGTAGAACTATCCTCTCCCTATCAGCCTCTCACACTCTTCCCCACATCTGTCAACTTCTCTGTTACCCTTTCCGTCTGCATCCCTTGATGACCATGATCGCAAGCCTTGTACACATCACTCTATCTACCTCTGCTCTTACTGATTGCGTCAAGATCATAAACATCCCGCCACCCAAGTAGTCCCACAAATCTGTATCACGCAAGACTCAAGGTTTGCTCAAGGCTTCGTAGCAAAGTTCAAAAGGCCAAAAAACGGCAAATGCTTGAGAGGGTGTGGAAAAAGTGAAACCCTGAGGGTGGGATGGCAAAAGGGTACGAGCACTTCGCAAAAAAAAGGATGGGGTTTCCTTGAAAAGTTGGAAGTGGAACAAGCACGTGACCCAACAATTCCACTGCGAGGCGTCTCTCTCAGAGAAGAGCCACGGGGCGTACACATCCCATTCACCAAAGTACTCGTCACGGTAGCAAAAAGTTGGAAGCAACCTAAATACTCATCAGTGGAAGAATGGACACACACACACACACACACACACACCCGAAGGTAACACACACAAGGCACCTGCGAAGTGCCCCACCATGTGGGTAAGCCTGGAGTGAAATTAGTCACAGAACGACAACTGTTGTGTGAGCCCTCGCTTGTTGAAGTCCAAGAGAGGGTTTTCACACAACAAGCAATGCTCTTTGATGGTTACTGGGGTGGGAGGGGAGGAGAGGGGAAATCACTGATTACAGGGTAGACAGATCTGATGGAGCGTCTAAGAGCTTGTGGAGGTAAAACTCTGATCTGCTCTGCAAACTGTCACCTAATTCACAAGAGAAAGCTAAATACGCGAGGCAACAATTCATGATTCTGGGGACTGGACAGCCCTGAATCTGTGGGTCACGGCAGGTTGAAGGCCTCTGGTGGGTGATGTAGTTGCAGGGGTCACAGACCCAGTGTCTGCAGGTCTGGCCAAAAAAAAAAAAAAGAGCAAAACCCCCAACCCTATTTGTGATATGAAACCCTGTACAACATAAGGGGGACGAAGCACATTTTTTTGGGGGGGGCATCGCTGCTCTCCGGTGGTGGGAGTAGGAGGCCCAGCCCCACTGCTGGAATTGAACCTCCGTCCCAGTGGGCTGCAGTCCCGCGCACACTATGCCACCGGGGCTCAGCCCGAAGCACATTTTTTTGCTAATCACACAACCGGCTGCACCAACTCAGAATCTCACTCAGTTTTCCTTTCTTCTTCATCTTCCAACATCGGCTTCAAATCCTCATAAACACGGATGAGGGGGAGGTTTTGGACCCAGATTCCTAGAGAGTTCATGGAGGCCGGTCCAGTTTCCGTGTGCCTTGTAGAGAGAGCAGCTTAAATAGCCATCTCAGTCCCCCAGCAGGTTCTACTGCCTTGCGGTTCTGTCATGGTCACCAGCGGACACTGTCTCTGCTTTGCCCTGCCCACGACTGTGCTATGATGATGACTGTTGTGTCTCAAGCCACTTATGCTTCATGTCTGCCCTGCTTGGCCCCCCCTTAAGCCGCCAGATGCCCGTGCTGGGAGAGTTCCTTTCTTTCACAGTCAATGCCGGGCTTGCTCAGCCTGCGCTCGAGCCCTCAGTTGCGAGGCCTTTTCTGTTGCATGGTGACCATTATTGGCACAGAAACCTTCTTTCTGGCTGTTTCCTTATTAGGCAAACCAGCAGCTTCCGGCTCCATGCAGGAAAACAAAGGGCGGGTCAGAGAACCAGCTGGAGCGAGAAGGATCCCTGGTGGTGTCGTGGTCATGGGCTGGGCATTTTGAAACCAGCTGCATGGGAGGAAGACTGGTCTTTCTACGCCCAGACCCGGCTACAGCCGCAGAAAAACCACAGGGCCAGCCTGGCCTCCATGGCAAGGAGGCTGGGATTTCTGAGGACTGGCTCCAGTCCCCGCCTCACACCGAGGAGCACCCAGTGTGTCCTCCACTGAACCCGGGGTCTCGGGAGGCTGAAAACACACCTTCACCATGCCTGGGGGTGGGCCAGGATGCCGTCTGGGTGACCATCCCCTTCCTGATGATGATCTCCAGCCAGTGACCATGGGAGAAGTCCCTAATTAAAGACTGTGTTCGTCCGGGTAGACTAGAGCAACAAATACATAGACATGCATATGAACATAAGGAAAAGGTTTATATATACAAGAGAAATGGGACATCGAGAAAGCACCCCAGCCCAGTCCAGTTCAAAGTCCTAAGTCCGATATTAGCTCATATGTCTGATA
>PVJH01034660.1:0-20411 GCA_004026705.1 Nesogale talazaci
CAGCCTTTGCTCCTTGTGAGCTGGAATTGAACCTCTATCCCAGTGGGCCACAGTCCCGTGCACAACCACTACGCCACTGGGGCTCAGCTCTAAACTTCTTAATTTCCAGAAAGAATCTTACATATAATCCTAAAATGTTAAACAGAAAGCAGTGGTATTTAATTGCATTCAACAGCAAGTTTTACCTTTATCTTTCTTACTTTTTTTTAATCTTACCTTCACATTTATTTTCTCACTGATACTAAGTGAAATCAAATATTTATTAGCATACTTCCTTTGTGCTTTTCTTTTTTCTAAAAGGTAATTTGTCAGTTTTGTGTGGGTTAAAATTGTTAGCCCCTTTCGTAGTTATTGGAAGTTTATCATGTTTTAACTTTTGATATATAAAAGTTCAAAGTTATTAGCATCTTAAGTGTTTGGTCTTTTGCTATCTTTTATTGCTTTTTAAGCTTAGACATTTTTTATTTATAGTTCAAGCATGAATCTATCTTTTTGGTTTTATTGTGGCTTTGTTTTTGCATTTAACTTTTTATTGATTAGAGTATATATGTATGTAACCTCTTATTTTACAGGATGGAAATGGAGTTGTTCGTGGTTACTACTTATCTGTCTTTTTGGAACTCTCAGCTGGCTTGCCTGAAACGTCCAAGTAAGATCTGTAATTAAATTTTAGACATGCCGTCATAAGTTTCCAGTGATTACTGTGTTGTTATATCTGTTTTAATGTTCCTTTCTATGTGAATCTACTGTGATGACCTAGAGTAGTGTGGATTATGTAGCTATTTTCTGATTTAGAAGTAACAAGGTATTTCTAAATTTTAAATTAATTGACAAAAATAATGCTGTCTTTTGAATATTAATATAAACTTTTTTCTTTTTGTGGGCATCACTGCCTCTGGTGGTCGTGGGCGCTACCCAGCCGCCTCTGGATTTGAACCGCCAAGCCCGCGGACTGCAGTTCCGCACTCAACCACTTTCGCCACCAGGGCTCAGCCCCCTAATATAAACATTTGTAATGAAACTATATTTGGGAAAGGAATATTTTGGGTTATTTAGGTGTGGCAGTGAGTTTTTTTGTTTTTGTTTTAAATTTAAGCAGCGAGTAGGACTTTCCCAAAGGGAGTGGTGCAGATGCTTAAACACTGAGCTGTTAACTGAACGGTTGGTGGTTTGAACTCAGGACATCAGGAGCACTGCTTGGCGATCTGCTTTTGGAAGATCACGCCTTGCAAACCCTATGGGTAGCAGTTCTGTTTTGAAAAATACGCATTTGCCATGAGTTAAAATCAGCGTGATGACTACTGGCACATAAGATTGTATGTTGTGATAGTTAATTCTGTGATATTCAAACTTACGGTTTTACTTTTAGAAGATTGGAGATGAGATGCCATGTGAGTTATTTAACATGGATTAATTTTCATATTTAATAGCAGCATAGATTATATATCTCTCAATCTTTAAATAGCTGATGAAGGTAAAAGAATCATCTTCATTCTTCAACTGTGTATTCTTTCTCTTCCCAAGCAACTAATTTTTTCAGAAACTTTTCTATTTAAGCTTTTGCATGTACATGATCCTCACTATAGTTAAGCACATATATTAATAATTTTTTTGACCAAAGTTCTCAGTATTCTTGATTGTTGCTCTATTTATGTGTCTTTAAATATAAATAGTGTTGTCATTTTGAGCAGGAGTCTTTTTTGTGTGTGACAATTTAGTATTTGTGTGAAAAGTGAAATGTTATTTCTCTGAATATTTTCCCCAAGTTTTGGACTTTGAAGTATCTACTTCATTATAAGATATTTATTGCTTTTAAACCTCAAAAGCATTATATCCTCCATAAGTAAACAAACCTACCACTGTTCAGAAATACCTAAAACTTTAGAACTGTGCCCGATCTAAGTCTGGAATGAAATGTGCTCCAGTAGAAACAATTACTGTCGTAGTGACAGATCTTGGCTTCTAACCACATCTCCAGTCAAATGAGCCAAGGCATTTTGGAGCCATGATTAAACCTGGAGCATCTAGGAGTATCAGGAAGCAGGGAAATGCACAAAAGGAAAGGAAAAAAATAGGATCATGGTGATAAATGTAACTGACTAATAACCAAGTGTAGAACAGTGGATATTCCTCTTCACAGAAGAAATCTAGTTAATTAAAGACAAGTCAAAACTGAAAAATTGCAACTGAATGGAATTAAAATACGGAGACATGACAACTAAATGGAAGTTTTGTCGGGGGAGGGGGCAGGAGGGTTTCTTAGGGTTTTGACAGTTTTACGTTCATGTAAGATGTTAACACGAGAAGGTTGGGAAAGGCTATGTGACAACTTTGTGTTGCCTTTGCAACTCTTTTGTAAGTGCTGAAAGTGTTGAAAGAACGGGACTGAGAAAACGCGAGCACATGGAATGAGAAGACAGAGGGCTGCAGCTCGCTCTGGCGTGCAGCAAAGAATTGACCTGTGTCCTTTCTTTATTAATACTAAAATTAGGGAATACATGAACAGTTAAATTTACTCAGAATTTTTTAATTTGATAAGTCACATTTTTGGAAAAACATTATATAAAAGACTAGGTATAGTAAAAGTAATCTACAAAGCAAAGAACAGAGACCCAAACAAACTCCAGACTAGGCATTCTTTATCAAAGATGTGTCCTTGATTGTCTGTCAGTGTGCACCTGTGTGCAGATGATCATATTGACCTTGAATGTGTATCCTAGAAGTTTTGAGTAGTATCCAAGTTCTTTCCTGCTACAGTAAGTCTCAAGTTATTTCAACATAGAAAGCTAAAAAGCACATGGCAGCTGGCGCAGGCTGGCAGTGGTGGCCGGCCTGGTGGCTGTGGCCTCCTGAAGATCACTGAGACCCTGGTGCTGTGGCAGTGTGGGGTGCGCATCTACAACAGCAGTAGGGAAAAGTGGAGTGGTGGATGTTTCTGGCAGGAATTCAGAACCCCTGATTACACTGGAGATGGAGCAAAAGAACTGGGCCTGGCCATGGCTGCTTTTCTGCTAGGAGAATCCTGTGGCTGTAAACCAACCCCAGCTCAGCGGGAGTGTTAGGTGGTCCCTTCGGAGAGCCCAGATAGATGATAAAATTCATCCCTGGGGAGGGAAAAGGTTACAAATTGCTGCTGGGACCCTCCTTAGTACATACTGATTTGGAGAGATCAGGAAATTTATGAATGCAGTGTGGCATTCTTCATTCTCATTTTGTGTTCATTGAAGAACAGGCAGGTGGGATTAGTAAAAATGCCAAAATCGTGGTTCCTCTTCACCCAGCATCACCTAACCAAGAACATGGCCTGTTCCAGAACAGTGAAAATTTCTACATCAAATTCTCCTTCAGGGCTGAGCCCCGGTGGCGTAGTGGTTGTGCGCAGGACTGCGGCCCACTGGGGCGGAGGTTCAATTCCAGCAGTGGGGCTGGGCCTCCTATTCCCACCACCGGAGGGCAGTGATGCCAAACAAACAAAATTCTCCTTCAAAGAACATGGCCAGGGCTGAGCTCTGATGGCATAGTGGTTGAGTGTGGGACTGTGGCCCACAGGCTTGGCGGTTCAAATCCAGCAGCAGCAAGGCTGGGTAGCTCCGACGATCACCAGAGGGCAGTGATGCCTAAAACTCAAAAAAAAAAAGAAAAAAGAAAGCATGGCCAGATTGAGTTTTACAGGCACTTATCAGAGGAAATGACCCAGAGAAGATGAGAGGCTGTGCCGGTTTCCCAGTCATTATAAGCAAGTAGAATATCCCTGCCAGGGAGAATAAGGGCTGTAGGAATTACAGACATTGAAAAGAGACTGGTAGAAAAAAGAAGCAAATAGAAACATTTCTGAGGCCTCTGAAGATCCCAGCCAGCTCGTGATCAAGGCAAAGGAAATGGTGGAGTTATCAAAATCAATTACTAATAAAATTAAAGACAGACAAGGGGACACCACAGAAGATGAGACCATCTGGTTTAAATCCTTACTGCTGAGCATGAGAATACCCCAGTGACCAGAGAAACCGACGTCTCGGGCACACAGTACCACATGGAGCTGGCCAAACAGCTGGCTGGAATATTGCAGGTGCCTTTAGAGCAGCGACTCTGAACCTGTGGGTTGCGATCCCTTTGGGGGCTGAACGACCCTTTCACAAGGGTTTCCCGAGTCATAACAGTAGCAGAATTGCAATTATGAAGTAGCAACAATAGTAATTCTATGTGTGTGTGTGTGGGGGGGGTGGGCGTGGATCACCACAGCATGAACTGTTTTAAAGGGTCAGGGCCTTCGGAAGGTTGAGAAGCACTGCTTTAGAGGAAGGAGAGCCATAACGTCACTGATAGAGGTGTATTGCTCAGTAAACCACACTCAAGGTATGGAGTTGCTCTCACTTGAAGATTTAGTGAATGTCTGCAAAATGCTGGATGCCCTGAAATTGCCTCTCAGACTCTGAGGCTTTGATAGTGGCATCATGCTGATTGAGCTCAAGGAAGAGGAAATGGTGGCCTCAGCTCTACAGATGGTTTTAGAAAAGGGATCCTTAACATCGGAAGAGTGTGTCAAGCTTGTGGGGATGTCTATTGTTTTTGCCAAACAAAGATTGCTTCTTGCTGAGAAGATGGGCCACCTTTGCCGAGACCACTCTGGAAAGGTTGCAGTTATAGCCCAGTGTATGAACCAGGACTAAGGGTCTTTGACATTTGGAATAGCTCTTAATCACAGACTTGTGTCACGGAGAGATTGTGCATGGCGTTGAGTGACGAGATAAACCTTGAGAAACCAAGAATCCATGGGACTTTTGTCACGTAACATAAAACTCTTGAATCCTTCCTAAATATGGCACAGGAAACTTAAAGAATAGCTTATAGGAAAACAGAGATAAATGATGAACAGGGTGAATTTGAAACTGCTGTGGAGAACCAGTATCGAACTTGCAATCAGGTGGATTATAATGTGTTGTAACTCTTTAAAGAAGGGAATTTAGCTCAGGGGGATGGAAAAAAAGGAAAGCTGCATCCTTGGGCAGGTTGGACCATTGCTTTGGGGTGACTAAAATTCTCTGCATTATAAATGAGATATTCTATGTCTAAAGTTCCTGTTTCAGGGGTCCTCATGGAGTAAGTCCTATACCTACAGGGCAGAGTTAATAACATGGACTAGGCTGAGCCCTGGTGGCCTAGTGGTTGAGTGTAGGACTGTGGTCCACTAGGTTTGCAGTTCAAATCCAGCAGCAGCTCTCCAGGAGCAAGGCTGGACCTCCTACTCCCACCAGAGGACAGTGATGCCCCCCAAAAAAGAACATGGACTGGCACAGCTAGCTGCATGACATGGAGTTGGACTCCTTCCTTCAGTAGGTCAAATAAAGCATTGTAAAACTTTAAAATAAAAAGCACATGGCATTTTGAAAAGAATATTTACTTAATACAACCAATGAAACTATTCAGAATGTTGTCTTGGCTTAGTTCATTTAGATTAATCATGAATTACATTACTATGTAAATGTTTTAATTCTTACCGGTTTCTCAAGGTTAACATTAAAGAACATTGTTGCTTAGTTGAGCAAAAACTTCATGCAGTTATGTAATCGATAGAAACATGCAGTGTCCCCACAAAGAAGTAATTTTCAGAGACTTGTTCTGTACTGTATTTTATTGAATATATTAGTGAAAGAGCTATAAATTTATGAAATTCTGACCAGAACTATTATAAGACCTTTTAAAATTAAAGTCGGGTTTAGATTCTTTAGAAGGGGCAAAATTCAATGATACTATATAGTATGCATTCACTTTTTATTGTTGTAACAAATTCTCGCATAATTATGGCTTTAAACCATACAAATTTATATCTGTTGCATAGTTCAAAAGTCTAGGTTGGTGCTACTGGTTTCTCTGCTTTTAATTCAGGAAGATTGAAATCAAGGTTTCAGACACTGAAGAATCGGCTTCCGAACTCCTTCAGGCAGTTGGTGCACTCCCGTTTCGTGCAGTTATAGGACGAAGGTGCTTGTATTCTTTCTGTTTGCCCAGTCTGGGCCAAACTTAGTGCCTCTTACTGCTATCTACAGTGGCTTAACTTTCAGAGCCTGCAGTGGCATGTGTAATCAGTCCCTCCACTGCTTGGAATGCTCTGTTTTCCCTTTGCTATTTGTCTTGAAATGGAAAACGTTTTCTGCCTTTAGGGAATAATCTCTCTGTCATATCCTTATGGACTTTAAGACTATAAGTAAAGCTCCCTTGTCTTATAATTTAACATATTTGTAGATTCTGAGGATTAGGGCAGTGACATCATCAGAAGCCTTGATCTGCTTAGTCATTAGAAATCTGAAAAGAAATGAATAAAACTTTGGTTTTATGTACTTTGGCCTTGTCTTTTTTATGTAAATGAGGTCCTATAAGTATTTCTCGTTTTCTGCACTTGATCTTGGCCAAGAGGCCGAGAAGTGATTTGTATTTCTCATTTTTTTGAATGAGTGCTCATAAAGTCTTTGAGCTCCATCTACATTGCATCATGTATCAAGACTTCAGTAATTCTGCTGGATGTGTAGTTTTCTTTTATGTGTATGTTCCCTGATTTTTTTTTTTATCCATTCACTGTCGATGGGCATTTAGGTTGTAACCACCCGTGGCAGTCATGTGCTTATGTTAATTTCATGTTTGAGATGTAGGGGTGATGTATACCTGTTAATCTGGAGATAGTCATTGAGTAGCTAATGAGGCCTCCATGTGGGCGTGGCTTTCTTCTGAGACTTCTGGGAAATCTTACAGTATTTTCCTCGTGGAGATGAGAAGCTGTCTCCCCAATTGTTGGGAGTTAGTCTCAGAGACGATGAATCACGGACAAGACAAGATGGCAGTGTCCCAGGAGCTGGAGGAGCCAGAGAAGACACACGACTTTACCCTGATGGAACCAGACTTCTGAAGCTGGAGAAGCCACGAGGAGACCTCTGCCAGCAATGACTTGCTTCTACCACCACTGGATGCTGTTGATGGGCACTGAGCCCTGGAAGCGAGGATCCATGGGGAGACCCCTGCCAGTGCCGGGATTCTGCACCTACTTACCTGTGTCTTTGTGAGTCAGAAAGAGACTTTATAGACTGACATCGGACATATGGGCTAATACTGGACTTAGGACTTTTGGCTGGACTGGGTTGGGATGCTTTCTCAGTGTTCCATTTCTCTTGGATATAAACCTTTCCCTTATATCCATATGCATGTCTATGAGTTTGTTTCTCTAGTATACCCGGTCTGACACACCACCTTTTGGCTCTTCTGAATGGAGCTTCAGTGCCATTGGTGTATCATCTCTTGAGTCTCAAATTTTGGGGATTTTTTCCAGAGTGGAATTTCTGTATCATAATCCTCGTGGGGTGTGTGTGTGTGTGTGTGTGTCTGTAGACTTCATTTTAAAGGCTTTGGATATTTTGTCAGGAATGACCATTCCCTGGAGAAGGGAGTCATGCTTGGCAAAGGAGAGGGACAACAAAAAAGAGAAGGCCCTCTTGAGATGGATTGACACAGTGGCTGCCACAATGGATTCAAGCCCCAAAACTGTTGTAAGGATTGCTGAAGACTGCAGTGTCCCATTCGGTATGCGTAGGATCCCAGTGGGTCAGAACTGACTTGATGGCACCTAATATTTGTTGAATGAAAGGACTCAGTACTCTTGTCAAAGAACAGATGACCATGGATATGAGTTTATTTCTGGACTTAAGATTTTATTCCACTGACCTTTGTGTATATTCATATACCAGTATTGAACTTTTTTTTTAACTGTAGCTGTGTCATATTTTTAAAACCGATACATAAATCCTTCTACCTGGTTTATTTCTTGCAAGATTGCTTTAACTATTTGAGGAATTTTGCCATCCCATATGAAGTTGAGGATTTCTTTTTTGTACTTCTATGAAGAAGGCTGTTATCCTGGTCTGACCACACCAGGGCATAGTATGAAGGGAGCGCAACAAAGCAGCAAGGGGAGCAAAGCAACGAAGTTCCCAGAGGAATCCCGAAAATAGACTTTGTACTCCAGGGACAGGACATGGCACCTCTTCAGAACCAATTGGAAAACATTCATAAGGGTCAGCAGACAGACCTGTAACTATTTATAGACTATTTTTGTTTTGCTTTCCTTTTTTTCTTCTTTTTCCATGTTTACTGTATATATTCATGTATAAGCAGAGTTTGTTTGGCACATTTTTTATGGAGTTTTTGTGTTACAATTAGGTCCCTTGGCTGATATTCGGGTCGGCTTATACTCAAGTATGAACAGTATTATAGGGTAGGCAGGATAAACAATCCCGAGGAGAAAACAACAGGATGGATGGTTCTGGGAAGACATGGAGCGGGGACGAAGTAGGGAAAGGGTCAGGGAGCCAACAAACTCAGGAACAAGAGGTCTAACGATGGCATGGGGGCTGTAGAATGCCTGGTTGGATTTGATCAAGTGCAGGGTAGCTGAATGTAGTTACTAAGCCAGTGAAGGTTGAATATGATTCTGGGACAGAATGAGTGTAAAAGGAAATAGAGGAAAGAGCTAGGAAGCAAAAGACAGAGGTATAAACATAAGCATGTACAGATGTAAACATAAGCATGTACAGATGTGAGAGCTCCCAATAAAGTTATTTATTAAAAAAAAAAACTACTACTCACATACTCTCTTGCTTTCACCCAGTAAGTTCTCTGTCTGTGCTCCCATGGAGCAGCCATCAATCCTAGTTTCTCAGGAGAGGTCTGGGCACTAACCTGTGCAGTATCCTCGGTCCAGGACCTGTTTGGAGTGACAGTAAAACATCATCATTGCTCAATTTTATAAACATAACAGCTTCAGGTCTCGTTCTTGTTCTTAGTGTCTCTTTTATTTCTCTTTTCGTTCCCAGTGAGGTTTCAACAGTAGAGGGTTTCTGTTGGCTTGTTTAATTGTCCATGACCGTTTTGTTGGGTTTACTTACCCTGGTCAAACAGTCTTGTCTTTTGCTCTAAAATTTGGGCTTTCCCTTTCTGTCTTGCTTTCTTTCTGAAGATTGAATACTTCATGTTTTCCTTACCTCCATATTTATCATTATGCTCAGACCTTTCCTCCCTTTCATATGTTCTTCCTTTGCTTCTGCTCTTCTCTCCTTTCTCAATGTCAGTCATCTTTCTTCTCATGGAATATATTTCTCTGCATCTCTCTTCCTTTTCCATTTTCTGGCATTTCTTTTTCCATGGTCTCTTCCTTTCAGTTTAATCCTCATTTAAGAATCTCTGTAACTGGTCTCTGTGGCCATGGTAATTCGTCTTATCTTTTTGATAATCAGTGAATGAAGTGGTTCTCCTGGTCCTTGGAGTGTCTTTCTCAGTGCTGATCTTCCCTGCTGTCGTGGTCTTTCGACTTGGACCTTCTTTGTGCGGCCTTAGGCACTGTGCTCTTTCTTCACCAGATGACGTTGAGCTTGATTCCTGTGATGCTCGGGGTCATTCCCAGGACTCTGGGCCTTTTCCTCTTGTGTAGATCATTTTACTATTACCTTCAGTTTCCTCATCCTTCCTGCTCTTGGCATCAAAGTCACATCTGGGTTTTCTTTTGCCTTTATGCCAGTTTGGAAAATGTGTTTCTCCTTTGGTATTTTGTTTTGTGGATTTACGTCATTATTTGGCGTCTCTTCCTTTTATCCCAGGTTTGGCTTCATGGAAGCTGCCTTTCAGGACTTTCTCTTCACCTACTGTTTGACTTAACAGGTGTCTAGGCAATCCACTGAGATCTTTCTGTTTGACTACATCCAAGTGTGCTTCTGTGCAGCAGCCCTCTGCTGCCTTGCTTCCCTGTCAGCTCTCTGGGGTAGTTTTATCTTATAAACAGATGTTACAGAAACCTCTAGCATTAAATTCTCCCTCATTTCTTGTTCTTGATGGATTTTCTTTTTCATTCTTTGTTCCTCCTCTTTGCTGATTTCACCTGTTTTAATAAGTTGTGAATGAACCTGATGTTTCGATTTTTTTTTCCCCAGAGCAATTTGGATTACCCCCCACCCCCACCCCATGTTTCATCGTTAATACTGTCATAGACATACATGGTAACATCTTCTGCAAGGGCCTTTTGGATTCCCAATTGGGTCTGTTTCATCGCTTGCTTGTTCGGCACTTTCTTCTGCAGTCTTTCACTCACAGAGACCTCGTCATCGTCGTCGTCATCAGGATCATTTAAAAACACTGGTGGTGTTTGCAAAACAGGATGTGCAACTGCTGTGCTTTCTTTGGCAAAGTGAGCCCATTCCCTTTGTGGTGACCTCTTGGCACAACATTCCCAAAATGAGAAGAAAGCGTGGGAATTGGGCCTTGACCTTTTGCCAAGTAAACCAAGACCCTTAGTGCAGCTGTTCTGAACCTGTGAGACTCGACCCCTTTAGGGGTCAAACAACCCTTTCACAAGGGTTGCCCGATTCTTAACAGTAGCAAAATTTTAATCATGAAATAGAAACAAAATGTTGTGGTCAGGGAGCACTGCAACATGAAGAACTGTGTGAAAGGGTCATAGCCCTAGAAAGGTTGAGAACCACTGCCTTAGAGGAAGCCAACAAAAGTCTCTCTTCTCATCTTCTCACTGCCCCGGAAAGCATCTAAGGGGGGTGAGACTAAGCAAGTGGACTGCTCTTGATTGAAAAATATTCAATACTGGCTTAAATTCTCCTAAAGGAGTCATACCAGATCATCAGATTAGTAATACTCATTGCTGATTTTTTTTTTTTTTTGGGTCCCTTTCCTCAATTAAAAGTCTTCACAAGGCTGAACCCTGGTGGCATAGTGGTTGTGTGCGGGACTGTGACCCAAAGAGTTGATGGTTCAAATCCAGCAGCGACTCTCCAGGAGTAAGGCTGGGCTTCCTACTCCCACCAGGGCAGTGATGCCACAAAAACAGCAGCAGCAGCAGCAAAAGTCTTCACAAAAGTTGAATCCGGAAATGCTTTATGTTGTTGAATGTATCGTTTAATGACACACTTTGAACCTCATGACCTATCTATTCTAAGCAGTCGAATTTCCTTTTATTGTTTAGTGTTTTGTACTGCCAACCCACATTAATTAGTGTAGTAGATAATGTAAAAATATGTTGACACTTAGCACTTCCCTATTTAAATCACATATTTTTAACGCGCTATAATTTTTTTTCTTGGCCAGTTGGATAGCAGGTTGAACTAAAGTTTTTCTTTAAAGAATTTATTTATGGGGCTGAGCCCTGGTGGCGTAAGTGGTCGAGTGTGGGACTGTGGCCTGCAGGCTTGGCAGTTCAAATCCAGTGGCAGCTCTCAGGAGCAGCACTGGGTAGCTCCCACGACCACCATAGGGCAGCGATGCCCCAAAACAAAAAAAAAGAATCAATCTTCATTGAATATGGTTATTATTGTATATACCTTCTAGTTGTCTTTATTTTTTCACTTTTAATAGCAATGTTTTTTCAATAAACATGAGTCGATAGACTTTTTCTTTAACCACTTGAAATTTTTTAACAAAAAGGTTAGAAAATTCAAGATGTGTACTGGCTTTTTTTAAAAATAATTTTATTGGGGAGGACTCTTACAGCTCTTGTACAATCCATATATCAATTATATCAAACACACTTGTACATATGTTACTATAATTTTCAAAGTATATTCTTTTCACTTGAGCCCTTAATATCAGCTTTTTTTCCCTCCCTCCTACCTTCATATACCATAGGTAAAATATATATATTTTTTCATATCTTATACCATCTGCTATCTCCCTCCAACCACATTTCTGTTATTTGCCCTCCCTGGGGTGTGTGTGTGTGTGTGTGTGTGTGTGTGTGTGTTATGCTTCGATCATTGTGGGATCAGTTCCCCTTTCTTCCTCCCCACCTATCCTCTAACCCTCATGGTGTCACTACTCCCATTACTGGTCTGGGGGGCTTCTCTGTCCTGCATTCTGTGTGTCAAGAGCGATTATTTGTACCAATGTGCATACTCTGATCTAGTCAGATTTTTAAGGTAGAACTCTGGGGTCTTGATAGCGGGGGTAGGGGGAGAGGGAAGAGGGAAAAAGCATTAAAGTACCAGAGGAATGTTGCATATTTCATCAATGTTATACTGCATCCTGATTGATTCGTCCTTCCTTGTGAGTCTTTTCTAATAAATATTTTTAATTTAAAATTTCATAGGTTTTAATTTTTAAATATAAAGTACATGACTTATCAATTATATGTAAAGAAATATAGGTCATGAACAAAAGAATGTAATTAATAAAAATTATTTATCATTGCTAATAGAACAGAAGTAACTTTGAAAGAATAAAATGATTTAATGCTTGTTGGGGTATACAATTCCCATATTCTGGGTTGTTGTTTTTTTTGGTGTGTGTGTGTGTGTGTGTGTGTGTGTGTGTGTGTTTGTGGGCATCACTGCCTCTGGTGGTCGTGGGTGCTACTCAGCTGCCACTGGATTTGAACCGCCAAGCCTGCAGGCTACAGTTCCGCACTCAACCACTTACGCCACCGGGGCTCAGTCCCCATATTCTGGTTTTTACAATTAATAAAATCATTAGAAGAAAATGTATAAATAACTTTCCTGTAATTACTTTGTAATTTATTTTATTTTGTTTTGTTTTGTTTTGTTTTTGGGGGGGGGGGGCATCACTGCCCACAGGTGGTGGGAGTAGGAGGCCCAGCCTTTGCTCTGTGGAGCTGTAATCAAACCTCCACCCCAGTGGGCCGCAGTCCCGCGCACAACCCCTACGTCACTGGGGCTCAGCCGTAATTTATTTTTTTATTTAGTAATCTTAATGTTTAGATGAGTCTGGTACTGCTTTACTAACAATGTTAATATTTTCTTTTCCAAATTTAGATATGAGTATCGTGTAGAGATGGTTCATCAATCCTGCAATGATCCTACTAAAAATATCATTCGGGAATTTGCATCTGACTTTGAAGTTGGTGAATGCTGGGGTTATAATAGATTTTTTCGTTTGGACTTACTTGCAAATGAAGGATATTTGAATCGGCAGAATGATACAGTGATTTTAAGGTAATAGGAAACATTGGACATTGTGGGCTTGATTATGAGGGAGTAAAGCCATCAGGATTTTATTTCAAAGTCATTTAAGATGATGAATAAATAAATAAAGCAAGAAAGAAAGATGACTGTTGAGATTCATGTTATCTATAGCCTTATCATTTTCTTAGCTGCAGTGACTAATAATGCCTAGTCATAAATTTGTGTGACATCCAATTAGAAATCCATAAAAGAAACAGCTCACTCCATTATGTTATAATGGCTTATTTATGTATTGAAAGTTCAGCAGCCCTATTATCTCTTAGGTAAACCTAAGAAGAACAAAGGCACAGATGCTTATTTTTTCACTTTATGTTGTATATTATTTGTATTTAGACCATAATCAAATCAATGAAAAATATAAGGTTTATAGTTAGCGACAGAGACTAATGTCTTGGATACCTAAAGCTACTACAACAGAAATAGCGCAAGTATAGCGCAAGTAGATAGCTTTATGTATTTATTTCATAAACATGTATTTCAGGTCTTTTTTTATTAACTTTTTTTGTGCACTAGATGAAAATTTGCGGGGTGGGGGTCAATTACTGCCCTGGTGGGAGTAGGAAGCCCAGCCTTGCTCCTGGAGAACTGCTGCTGGATTTGATCCACCAACCCTGTGGGCCGCAGTCCTGCACACAACCACTATGCCACCGGGGCTCAGCCCACTAGATGAAAATTTACAGATAAGATCATCACTCTTATATTTACCAATTCATGTGCATTTTGTTCCATTCATTTGCACTTCTCTCAGTATAAAAGTAGAGTGGCTTTAATAAATAAATTTATTTTCTGAGACTAGAAATTCAAATTTGGCAATACTGCATTTAGGGTATTGTTTCTTCTGCTCCTGGAGATCTACTTGTAGTTAACCAACTCCCTTCCTAATACCAGTTTAGCTATTTGAGCTTGGACACCATCCCACTAATCCTGCCTCATTGACACAACAAAGAACTACTACCCAAATAGGAATATAATTCCAAAATAAGCCAAACTGGGGGGCTGAGCCCTGGTGGCCTAGTGGTTGCGTGTGGGACTGTAGCCCACAGGGTTGGCCGTTCAAATACAGCAGTGGCCCTCCAAGAACAAGGCTGGGCTTCCTACTCCCACCAGGGCAGTGATGCCATAAAAACAAACAAATCAGCAACAACAAAATAAGCCAAACTATCCTCACTGCCTTGCACCCCATGGGACTGGGGAGGTCTGCCTCTTATGGGAGTAGAAAAGGTCGCCATTCTCCCATGGAGCCGCTGGGGGCTTCTGACTGCTGGCCGTCCAACTGTCAGTGATGACCCCTCTGCCACCAGGCTTCCTCAGCCCAAGTGTGGTGAGTTGGATTTACGTGCCTGTTTCTAAGGGACACAATCCAATCCAAAATGCAGAAGCTAAAGGAGACCTTCCTGGAGACCCGACAGAGGAAGCCTCCCCTTACAACTGGCACGCTGAATTTGGACTGCTCATCTCCGAAATTTTAGTTAGTAGAGTCACTAGTATTTTTGTTACAGTGTTACCTGGTGACTAAATTAGTTTGATTTTGTTATTATTTGTGTTATTGTTTAACTAGAGCTGTCATTTTAAGGTTTCAGGTTCGTTCACCAACTTTCTTTCAAAAATGCCGGGATCAGCATTGGTATATTACTCAGTTGGAAGCTGCACAAACTAGTTATATTCAGCAAATAAACAATCTTAAAGAGGTAAGCAAATATCATGAATTTTGGGTCTGGGGCTTTATGTGGACCCTTTCTAATTGGACTTTGAACACTTGCCATCTGCAACCTTGTAGGAAAATCCCATTATTTTGTTTTCTATTCTGACACTTGAGCTTCCACTTTCACTGTCCATTTTAGAAGCCAGTAGCCACCTGTGGCTGCTTCAAATAACTAAAGTTAAGAATTCTTTCTCAATTGTGCCGGCTACATTTTTAGTGATGAGTGGCTACTCTCTTAGGCTTAACAGATACAGACCATTTCCAGTATTTCATGCACTGGACACTGTTGGTTCAATGGTTGGGAAACTCTTACCTAAGCTGTCTTGGATATCGAGGATCTTGTATAAAACAGTTGAAAGATGTTCCATTTTTAGTGCTCATTTTTTATTGAGCATTGGGAAGGATCACCAAGTGAATTTTGATTTTACTAAGTTTATGTGAGGAATATCACTTTCCCATAATGAAAATTGGGGAGGGTGAGAGGTTTGAACTCTGAGAGAGTGATTAATTAGTGAGGGAGGATAATGTGATATTTTCAGAGATGAGGTTAAAAATACTACCGAACCAACTGACCATATACACCACTTGATTTGCTTACCTTTATGTGAGGCTTGAGGTGAACATGAAAAGAATGATGGGGGACAGTTTGTCCTTGGCTTTAACATGCTTGACTGCAGACTGAAAGGTTGGCAGTTAAGGTCCACTCAGAGACACCTCAGAAGAAAGGTACAAAGAGCTACTTTCCCGTGAAGCTCACTTCTCTTCTGATACATAGGTAGTTGTCCTGAGTTTGCTCTGCTCCAAGATGACTGCTTTACTCTCTGTGACAAGAAGTTTTTCCATAAGCAGAAGTCAGGAGGGGGTGGGGAAAAATGGTGCAAGGAAGGCTTTAGGAACCATTTTCTTTATATTACTGCTACTTATGCCAACTGTCTATGTATGCTCTTTTTGTTTTAAAAGAGACTTACTATTGAACTATCTCGAACTCAGAAATCCAGAGATTTGTCACCACCTGATAATCACCTTAGCCCCCAAAATGATGATGGCCCAGAGATGCGGGCTAAAAAGTCTGGGTCAAGCTCTGACATGCTTCTCGAGGGTGGTCCAACTACAGCTTCGGTGAGAGAGGCCAAAGAGGATGAAGAAGATGAGGAGAAGATTCAGAATGAAGATTATCATGTAATAATTTTTGTATGTTTGAGAAGCGAAAATGACAGGATCAGGATTTGCACCATATATAGGGAATCAGAGTGCTAAAGTTGTCCATTGTTTTTCTGTGAATGTTAATTCTGTGACAACTTAAAAGTCAAGTTGTTTAAAGTTCTCAACGTGAGTCTTTTGTAGAAAACAGTAGTAATTTCTGAGATGTACATTCTTGATAAAATTTTGGATACTTTGTGCCTATTTCTAAAACTAGTAGACACCTTACATCGGTGATAGGATTTTGACTTTGGGAGATTATAAGGTCTTGCCCCAGCCAAACAGCAACCAGAATAAGCAAGCACTCAAGAATAATAGGTAGTGACTACTACTGTTTAAGGCAAAATGGGAAATCAGCAATATGTGGCTAATTAGTTTTAAGCTGGGAAATTTGATTAGTTTTTTTTTTTGTTTTTTTTTTTGTGGGCATCACTGCCTCTGGTGGTTGTGGGCACTACTTAGTGCCATTCCTGAGAGCCACTGCTGGATTTGAACCGCCAAGCCTGCGGGCTGCAGTTCCACACTCAACCACTTATGCCACCAGGGCTCAGCCCATTTGATTAGATTTTAAGTGAAGGTGAAGAGGAAAGTTGCTGATAAGGGTATTGGTAAAACTAAGCAATTCATAGAAGAGGGACGATGGCCTCAAGAAGGATTCACCCTGATCCAATGGCTTTAAAGAGAATAGAGGTTTCATAGGTTTGTGGAGTGATGGGTGGGGAGGTCAGCTTTGAGGACCAGTAGTGGAGCAGAATGAAAAGCATTTCTATTCACATTAAGGTCCCAGCTGAAACCGATAGTCCTAAGGTGGTTGTGCTAACCATTGTGGTGGTGTGGTTTTTCACAACAGAGCAGACACCTCTCAGCACAAGACCTGAGATTTCTGATGATTGTTTCATTCCTTGATGGTTGTGCTGTTAATGGAATTGGATGGGATGTTCAAATTAGTGTAAATATGAAGGATAAAAACCTTATTTTCTTTGCCATGACCCTAGCACGAGCTTTCAGATGGAGATCTGGATCTGGATCTGGTTGGTGAAGATGAAGTAAATCACCTTGATGGCAGTAGTTCCTCCGCCAGCTCCACAGCAACCAGTAACACAGAAGAAAATGACATCGATGAAGAAACCATGTGAGTGTCTCATATTCATCCTACTATAAAACATCAAAGGGATAATTTCTAAGTAAAGTTGACTCACGTCTAAAAGTGAAGGGATATTCAGTAATTATTTCTGGATATGACGTATCATATAACTAGAATATTTCTTTCTCCTCCTCTTGGGGGGCACCCAGAGGGAGCGGTGCCCGTGCATGCGCCCCTGCTCATGGCCTGGCCATCGAAGAACTGAGGGATGCCCCAGCCAGAATGACCACAAGGCTGTCCATGTAGTATGAGACCTGTGGCTGCCGCATACAGGAAATGGGAGAAGGACCTGGGGCCACAGGCAGGATCAGGCGAGAGGAGCCCACGCAACGTGGACTACGGCCACTGAGCGCACCCGTGCCGGTCGCCTAGGGTGCTTGCAGGAGGCTGGGCAAAGAGGCCTGACATCCACAGGAGAAGCCAAAGATGTTGACCAGGAACGTCAATGCCCACATCACCTGCCGCCTCTGCAGTGGCTACCTCATCGAGGCGACCATGGACACCGAGTGCCTGCACACCTTCTGTCGGAGCTGCCTGGTCAAGTACCTGGAGGAAGACAACCACTAGAGCCACCCGCTGCAGTCCATCGGCCATGACAGGACCATGCAGGGCACTGTTTACAAACGGGTACCAGGCCTCCAAGAAGCGGAGATAGGGAGGCAGAGGGAGTTCTCCCGCAAGCTCAGCCTGGAGGTGCCAGAGAACATCACGGGGGAGACATGCTCCGTGAAGCCGCACTTAGATTGCCATCGGAACGGTGAAACCAAAGCAGTGGTTCCAACAAGGACGCCTCCGAGGAGAAGCAGGAAGAGGATAATGATGATCATCGGAGCACGAGCAGGTGAGCATCTGCCTGGAATGTAACAGCAGCAACCTCTGGGGCTTGAAACGCGAGCGGATCTGCTGCTCAGCTCAGGCCGCCGTCTTACACCTAAAGTTCATCGCCAAAAAACTTAACCTCTCTCTTTGAGCAAGCTGGACATCTTATGCAACGTGGAGATCCTGGGCAAGGACCACACCCTCCAGTTTGTCTTCGTCACCCAGTGGAGGTTCAAGAAAGCCCCCCTGCTACTGGCCTACAGACCCAAGGTGGACCTGCTCTGAGCGGGACCTCGCCATGACCACGGATGACTGACGGCGCCCACGGGCACCCCAAGGAACCACCACATGGAGACCAGACTTCTGAATCGAGAATATTCATCATTTTTGGTACGAGAGAGAATTCACCCCTCAGCCAGATACTACGAGCAAAGTTTACAGATGATGAAAACACTTCACAGCCCTGCACCACGAAAACCCCCTCCCCTAACCCACTGGGCAGTAGCGTGGCCCCCTGGAAGGATCCCCTCTCCACACCGACCACCTTTGCTTGCTTTCCAGGTCTGAATGAGAACCTCTGTTTGTTTCATTCGGTTTTTCTGAGTTAGGGTTCACGACAAACCTCCAAACTCCCGTGTGCCTTGATGGACTCCCTCCTAAGATATTGGACAAACTCACTTCATGGTGAACAGCGCTGTTTATGTTGCCTTTAGCCTCCTTGAAGACCTTGAAATTATTTTTTTTTGGGGGGGGGGGCATCACTGCTCTCTGGTGGTGGGAGTAGGAGGCCCAGCCTTGCTGCTGAATTTGAACCTCCAACCCAGTGGGCTGCAGTCCCGCGCACAACCACTATGCCACCAGGACTCAGCCCTATTTACTATGTTTTATATAATTGCTCTGCTCTCCTTTGTTCTCCCTCATTCTAGGACTTTCTTTTATGAGACGTTTGAAATTAAGTACACTTCAGTATATATTTTTATTTTTTTAATGAATATTTTCTGTGTAACTGTAATATAGTTAGCTAAATGAGGAACTAAGCATTGTTTCAGTACTATTGTCTAGCCTATAACCTTACAAAAGTTTTGCCAATTGTTCCACTAATCACATACTTTTATTTAGGATCTAGTCTAAGATACTTTGCTGCATCTGTTGTCTGCTTCTGTCTGAAACCATGACTTAGCGTTCCTTGATACTTTTGAGGAGTATGGGTCAGTTATTTTGGAGAAAGTCCTTTGATTTGTGTCTCATTTCTTTGTGATGTGATTGAAGTTACTCCTTTGGACAGGACTTCTAACGATGAATTTGGCAGGAGTGATGATGCATTTTTCTCAGTGCAGCGTATCAGGAAGCACATGACATTAATTTTATTGCATTTCCAATGATACTAGATTTGATCACCTGGCTGAGGTGTTTGCTAGGTTTCTCTATTTTATTTTTATTTTTTTGCTGTTTTTTTTCTTTATTTGGCTTGTACAACTCTTATAATACATACATACGTACATTGTGTTAAGTTGTACATTTGTTGCCATCACAATTCTCAAAACATTTGTACTTGAGCCCTTGGTATCAGCTGTTTCTCCATTTTAATTTACTATTTTTCCTTTGTAATTAGTGGGAAAAGATCTTGAGACTGTAAGTATCCTATGTGTGTCATTATATTTTAGCCTAATTTTGGTATCCATTAGTGATCATTGTCATTAATTGCTAAGTGATGATTTCCTAATTGGCATTATTCCTTTTGCAGTCATTAGTTAGACTTTTGCTCTAATGAAAAGTTTTCCCCTCTCATCTATTTATTACTTTATTAGAATTGGCTCATGGATCCTTACATTATTAATGTTTCAATCTGTTACTATCAGTATTTTATTGGCAAGATTATGGCAGACTTGGCCAGTCTCTCTTTTTAAGCACTGATTTCCTAGCATTGTAAAATGTTCCAGGTTTATCTTGGACTTTTTCTTAACCCTGGAGTATGCAATTTCTCCAAGGAATTAGGTGAGAATTTTAGCCCCATACTTATTCACCCCTCCACTCTCACAAGTCAACTCCTCCAAACAGTCCATTTAGATTTAATGATCCTCTTTATAATACTTGACAAATTGCCCAAAATGGGTTAGCTGATTAAAATGCAAAGCCCAGACCCCTTTAGTTCTACAAACCACAAAACATCATTACAGTGATGTTTTCTAGATATATAAAAATGAAATGATAAATCTGAATCAGTATGGAAAGTTTATAGTCGATTGTTCTAAATAGTGATTCTACACAGTGAACTCTACCTTACTAGTGGCTTAAATATGCAGTTCTAAATTAATTTTTTTGCTCTGCTTTTTTTGGGGGTGGGGGGACATCACTGCCCTCTGGTGGGAGTAGGAGGCCCAGCCTTGCTCCTGGAAAGCTGCTGCTGGATTTGAACCACCCAGCCAGTGGGTTGCAATCCCTCACTCAACCACTACGCCACCAGGGCTCAGCCCTTTTGCTCTGCTTTTGAAGTTCTTTCAAGGTTGTCATTAGGATAACTGTTGTT
>PVJH01034661.1:0-20393 GCA_004026705.1 Nesogale talazaci
CCAGTCCCGCGCACAACCACTACGCCACCGGGGCTCAGCCTGAGAACATAATTTTAAAAGATAATTTAATAGAGGTAAAAAATAAAGATTTTTACCAAGTTACCATTTAAATTCAATACCATTGATTACATTTACTATATTTTGCAAACATTGCTACTCTCCATTTCCAAATTATTCCATCAGGATTCACACAAACTCAGAACCACCTTTGCAGTGAGTGAGGTGACTTCCCCCTTCTCCCTTCTTTCTGTTTCTGATAACCACTCAGTAATTTGCTTTTATATGTTTGCTTATTCTACATATCTCTTATAAGCGGAGCCATAGGAATAGCTGTCCTTTTGCAGTGGACTTATTCCACTCAGCAAAATCTTGTCCAGGGGCATCCATTTTGTAACACCTATCAGGTCTTCATTTCATTATCTTTGAGTAATATTGCATAGTATGGGTAGACCACCCTTTAAAATTATTTGTAGATTGATGGATGCTTCGGGTGTTGCTATCCTTTGGCTACTGTGAATAGTGCTGCCATAAACATTGGTCCACTTAATTTTCTCATGCACTCACGGAAGTTTGCAAACGACGAGGCAAGGGCACTGATGGGCTCTGGTTGGTGACCGTGGCAGAAGCAGGTGACCTGAGGTCTGCTGGAGCCACTCCCAGGGGCTCCTGGGAGCTGGTTGTGCACATTTTGCCCCAAGGCCACGCTCTAGCCTCATATTACTCATTTAAAATCAGCCCTGCTGAGACTATACAGACCAGGCAAACCGACCAATGTTACGAACCGGGGTTTTTGCTTTGAGCACAGGTTGTTAAAGTGTTGTCAGCAACCCCCGACAATGAACCCTATTGATAGTCACACCGATGATACTAGAGCTCAGAGGGGACTACTCACATAGCTGAGCTACCAAGTGATGGTCAGCCTTCTTATGATGGGAGACTCAAGTCTGCATCTCCTTGACTCATTGCATATGCCATCCAGTGCTGTCTTCTACATTTCATAGACTATTGCATGCCTCAACATTCCTAGACTCATGCAACTTTTTTTTTTTCTTTTGTGGGCATCACTGCCTCTGGTGGTCGTGGGCGCTACCCAGCGCTGCTCCTGAGATCTGCCACTGGATTTGAACCGCCAAACCCGCGGGCCACAGTCGGGCACTCAACCACTTATGCCACTGGGGCTCAGCCGACCCATGCGACTCTTATAACCACACGCAGCCATCATGCCCATTCTGAATCACAATGACTCCACGGGATAGACTCGAACTTTTCCTAGGGCTTCTGCCACGATAACTCTTCCCACTTGATCTTAGCCAAAAGGCCGAGAAGCGACCCGATGAGAACTCTTGACAAGAACAGGCAGCCTCATCCTTCTCCTAGGAAGCAGCTGGGGGGATTGATTTGCTGACTTATGGCTAGCGGCCCAACACTTAACCCACCATACCACCGGGGCTCCTTATTCTCTTTCCCCCCAATAATTTCATGGGGGCTCTTACAGCTCTTATAACATTCAACGCATCATTCGTATCAACCATATTGGTACACATGTTGCCACATTCATTTCCAAATATTTCCTACTTGAGCCCTTGGTATAAGCTCCTCTTTTCCCCTCCTTTCTTTCTTTCTTTTTTTTAATAAATCATTTTATTGGGGGCTTCCTTATAATCTTATAACTGAGGGGAAACGGTCTGATCCATCCAGGAGCTCTCTCTGTCTCAGCTTGGTTCCGTTTCACTGTGACCTTCCCGGACACTCAATGGCCCTCCACAGGAAGCCTCCTCCACTGCACATCCTTGCCTCATTTAGCGCATATCCTTGTGTTCTAAATGATTCCATGCCCCACCCCCCCCCCCGTCTCCCCCCGCGCCCCGGCCTTGCTCAGGGTCCAGTCCATGACCTCACAGTCTGGCGTGCAGATCCTCTCCGGCTCGCCCCCTCCGGCGGCCGCTCTCCTAGCATCGGTAAGCAGCTGCAGCCAGGGCCAAGAACACCTGGCAGCAGCCTGTGGAAAGGCACGAATGCTGCTCTCCGGAGCCTCGGGGGGGGGGTGGGGGGTGGCGGGCTGTAAAGTGCAGGCCCGGCTGGTGCAGGGAGACAGCACCCAGCACCCCGCCCCGGCCGCGCCGCCCCCAGCTTTGGCAGGCGACACACTTTGCCCATCTGCGAAAGCCTCGGGGTGGCCCTCCCTCCAGGAGGCACTGCCATTAGAATTTATTGGGTATAATTGTTGAAAGAAATACTCCTTTAAGCCATTCATTCCGTCAAAAGAATGTTTCTTTATTGAGCATTTTCAGTGTTCTCAGCCTTATGCTATGTGGTGGGGGTGGCGCAGTGTGGGTCCGTTCCCCAGAAAGGAAATGAAAGGTCTCTCTCTCTCTCTCTCTCTCTCTCTCTCTCTCCCCACCCCCCGTGGGTGTGATGGGAGGAGTCAATAGGTCGAGGTTCCACCCCCCTTCTCCAGTGGCTTCTTAGCTGCACAACTAGAAAGCAGGGGATTCCCAATGCTAACTCCCTGGCTGGCAATGGCTGCCCCCCTCCAAAGCCAGCAGATGGTTGGTTGGGGGCGGTCAGTGCCCAGAGGAGAAGGACATCCTGTGCGATGCAGCCCTGGGGCACCAGGAAGCAGAGGGAGGGCCCCCGAGGAGGACCAGCGGCCACCCTGGGCTCCAGCACAGGTGGGAGGCCAGCCTCATCCTCATGCTGCAGCTGCTGGATTTGAATGGCTGACTTTGTGGCTAGCGGCCCAACACGCAACCCACCCTACCCTCAGGGCTCCTTATCCTCTTAGAACTGAGGGTAAACCGTCTGATCCGTCCAGGCGCAGTCTCTCTCTGATGGGGCAGGGCCAAGGTGGACACAGCCCAGAACGTTCGCAAGGGCCTCTGCTCGTGGGGGCCTGGATTCCAAGGGGGGAAGCGGCGAGGCCTGGGGCAGCTCCCCTGAGGGCGTTTGGTGACCTGCTGTGTGTTGGACGAGCGCAGACTGGAGGGTCCCGCTCCCACGGCTGGAAAGGAGGAGCCTTGGCCGGGGGAGCGAGCCAGGGCGGGCCAGGGTGTTCTCCCGAGGAACTCTTCGGGGCCCACCGCCATCACCGTCTGTCCGCAATCAGATCGATCTTCCGACGGGTTTCCGGCTAGCTTTGCCATCTACAGAGGAGGCTCTGAAAGCCTAGAGTCGAGAGGGCGTTTTGGGGAAGGCCCCGAGTCTCGGAAGGGGCAAAGAGAAGACAAGGACACTGCCTGACCTCCTCCGATGTGGCCTCCCTTCCTGCGAGGTGGGGCTTCTTCCAGCCAGGCGTCCCCTGGGATGGGAGGGAGGACGGCTGGACAGGACCCACGTAGGGGATTTGGTTTCCGCTACAAGGGTCCCGTCGGAGGGTGCTGGCCAATGCATTCAGACTCTGCTTTGGGAAGACGGGTTCCAGGCTCGGATCACGGACCTTTTCTTCCGGGAAGTTGCTGGATGGTGGTGTCATGCTTCGAATTCCTGATCCAGGAGCCTACGGATATGATCCTTTTTTGAAAATAGTCTTTGGAATGTCAATGAGGTCATAAGACAATTGGAGGCTCTTAAATTACATCATTCCCGAGTTATAAAAAAAATGCCAAGGAACATGAAGGAATGCCAAGAATATGAAGGACCCCAGAATATAGGAGGACTCGATTTCGAAGGCGTCTTCACACAGGCTGGCGCTCGGGGTGGGGGTGGGGAGCCCCGAGAATAGGACGGGCTGCTGGGTAAGGCCGCGCACTGGGTCCAGTGTCACAACAGAGAAAGACACAGCAGCTGGTCAACAGACATTTTGTCTCACATGCTGGAACAAAGGAAGCCCGTAAGCATTTAAAAGTCAGGCGATTTTACATAAAAATCTAGAATTCGGACATCTCACAGTGAACCTGGGGACCTGGAGTGACTCACAGCTCAGAAGGAAGATGCTTCTGATAAGGATTATGCAGTATGGACGCTGCACCCCAGAGCTTAGACTCTGCGGTGGACAAGCAAAGTCCGACAGCTGGAGCTCAGAGCCGGGTCCACTACTTCCTAGAATTATGTGATCAAAAGCAATCTGCTTAATCTTTGTGAGGTCTCTTCTGTGTGAAACAAGGACCATCACATCTACCTATGGGGCGGGGCGGGCACGTGGTGTTCAAAAGTTTGAGGAAAAAGGTAATGAAAGATAATAGAATTTTTAAAACCCTTGGCTGAGCCCCGGTGGCGTAGTGGTTGTGCGTGGGACTGCGACCCACTGGGATGGAGGTTCAATTCCAGCTCCACAGGAGCAAAAGCTGGGCCTCCTACTCCCACCACCTGAGGGCAGTGATGCCCCCCCCCAAAAACAAAACAAAACCAAAAAAAAATTGAAAAAAAAAACCACCTTTCGCTACTATGATCAGGTGTTATGTATTTGTCATTTTGCAGGTGTGTCAGCGAGCTGGTGATGTGGTGAGAGAAATGCCATAAGTGGCTGATGATTTCCAGAGCAGCAACCCATTTTCTCACAGGTGAGCAGGTTTGGGATGGGGATTTGTCTTTCTGCTCTAGGGAAGCTCTCTTTCCAGCTTCGGTTCCTTGGGAATCATGAGGTCTGTATGTGGACTTCCAGTTTGCTTATTCCAGGTGTTTTCAAAAGAAATCGACTTCTCAAATGGAATTAAGACCACTGTTAAAAAAACGAAGCAACAAAACAATGGTTGCCATCAAGGCGATCTGACTCCCAGTGGTGCAGCAGCTCGCAGTAGAACTGCACTATACGATTTCTTTGTAAAACTTCTTAATTTAACAGCTTTATTGGTTCATAACCCACATGTCATATGATTATTTTGTTTAATCATATTACAAGAGTTGAGGGCTGAGCCCCGGTGGTGTAAGTGGTTGAGTGCGGGACTGTGGCGCACGGGCTTGGCTCAAATCCAGCGATGGCTCTCAGGAGTAGCACTGGGTAACGCCCACGACCACCAGAGGCAGTGATGCCAAAAGAAACCCCCCAAAAAACAAAAAAAAAACAATAAAAAGAGTTAAACAATCATCACAAATTTCTCCTGTTTTGTACTCGTTGTTGTTAGTTCTTCATTTTCCCAACCCCCCCTTTCCATATCCCCAAGAAGCCATTAAACCAGTTACTGCTGTTACAGTTTTACCTATCCTGGATTTCATACACAGAAAAAAATATATATATATATATGTACACACACGAAAAAAACTAACATTAACAAAGGAAAACAAAGAGAAAACGCAATAGGAAATAAAGCAGGAAATATCAAAAACAAATTTATAGCATTTTGGGGGGGACATCACTGCCCTCAGGTGGTGGGAGTAGGAGGTCCAGCCTTTGCTCCGTGGAGCTGGAATTGAACCTCCATCCCAGTGGGCCGCAGTCCCACGCACAACCACTACGCCACCGGGACTCAGCCCCTTATAGCACTTTTTAAAGGGAGATCTACTGCTCAATTGTAACCTAGCTGGATCTGTAATAATCCACTTTCCCACATACTCTGCATGGTTACAAAGCTATTCATATCCAATTCAGAGGGAATTTACCAGAGCCTTAATCTACATGTATTTCCCTTTCATGTTTTTGAACTGAAACACCTTGAAAATGGGTCAAAGAGGGCTGAGCTGTAATGGTTGTGCGCGGGAATGCGGCCCACTGGGATGGAGGTTCAATTCCAGCAGTGGGGCTGGGCCTCGTACTCCCACCACCGGAGAGCAGTGATGCCCAAAAACAAAAACAACAAAAACTCCAGAAAAAAACTCAAAATGGGTCAAAGGGAGATGTGCTACACAGTATTCTCTAGAGAAACAAAACCAGGACACTAATATATATATATAGATATATATATATATATGATATAGATATATATAGATATCTAACCTAAGAGAAACAGTTATTTTATAAAGCAGTACGAATGGCTTGGTGCATTTCACTTCTGTAAGACAGCTAATAGACTGGCAGTTCTTCAAGTCTCAAGGACTGCTGGGTAATCCTCTGGAGAGCAATTCTGGCTATCCAGCCACAGGCAGCACACAGTAAGGCAGGTCACCCGCAGTCAGTCAGATGCCAGGGTCCGACCGTCCCCAGCTCAGGAGATGTATATTCCAGTAGTGTGATGAAGGAGGGCTTGAAGGAACCTCAATTTTTTATTTTTTGGGCATCACTGCCCTCTGGTGGGAGTAGGAGGCCCAGCCTTGCTCCTGGAGAGCTGCTGCTGGGTTTGAACCGCCAGCCCAGTGGGCCGCAGTCCTGCACACAACTACTCGGCCACGGGGGCTCAGATGGAAGGAACCTCAATTTTCAGTGACAGAGTCCATGGATTGGGAGTCCCACGAGTAGTGCAGCTTGCAAATGGAAGCAGAGAACAAGCAAGACCACCGGTTGCACACTGGTCTGAAGTTCCAAGAGCAGAAGAGAGAAAGGGAGGCTCACTGAGCCATTTACATCTCTGCCCTTCAGTTAATCTCGCAGCGTTCATTGGCCATGTTGGCACAATAAACCTACCTATCTTCATGGCCATGTTGCCACACCAGATCTACCTATCACAGGAGATAAAATGGTTAGATATTACATTTTGACCCAGATCCATCTGCTAGCGATAACAAGGCTGCTCACGACCCTTGACAACATCAGAAGGAAACTTAATTCATATGTGTGGACCCAGAGGGTTTCTTAGGCTGTGATTTTTTTTTTTTTTGTATTGAGTGGTTGCTTTTGTTTTTTTCAACAGTTTTATGGGGACATAACTTACATATCATACAGCACAATAGTTCAATTGTTCAATCCTATCAAGGGGCATTTTACAATCAGCACTAGATCAATCAATATCAGGATATTCCCTGGCCACCCCCACCACTATGGTTGAATCCTCTTTAAAATCCCCTTTAAATAAAGTGACCAGATTTTCACCATTGACCGGGGTGAGGGTGGGGGGGGCGGTTCTTGATTAAAAATTTGGTCTATCTGGAGCAACAAAAATTTTCATAGAATGCAAAAAAAGTATTGTAATATATATTTATTTTAATTTTAAAATGCCGAGGGACATTGTTAAATTGTTAAAAAAAAAAAAAAAAAAGAGGGACGTCTGGTCACTTTACCTTTAAACAATCAGTTCTACTGCTCGCTGGCCCGGGCTGTGATCTTTACCCAAGCAAATAATTTGATCTTTTTCTCAAGTCACTGGTAGAGTGGAACTGCAGACCTGATCAGTTGAAAACTTCATCATTGCCCTACCAGGGCCCTTTCCCTTACAGGATACTCCAAATCCACTGCCCTGGACTCAACTCCCAGTCACAGCCACGCTAGAGGACACGGAGACCTTTAACTTTTGTTTTTGTTTTTGTTTTTGGGAATCACTGCTCTCCAGTGGTGAGAGTAGGAGGCCCAGCCCCACTGCTGGAATTGAACCTCCGTCCCAGTGGGCCGCCGTCCCGCGCACAACCACTACGCCACCGGGGCTCAGCCCTGACCTTTAACTCTTTATGGGAGTAGAAAGTCAATTCTTTCTCCGGTGACGTGGCTGGTGATTTCGAACTTCTGACTGTGTGATTAGTAGCCCAAGACACAGCATTAGGCCATGAAGACTTGCAGCTCTACAGGCCTGGGTTGCAATTGTGGTAATAATATGTATTTGGCAACTTCTAGTATATTCATTGTTCATTCTCTTGGCTTCACAGATGGTTGTGGCTCAGGAGGAAGACAGGAGGGAGGCTGAGCCCCAGGGGCACAGTGGTTGAGTGCGGGACTGTGGCCCACTGGGTTGGCGGTTCAAATCCCGCAGCAGCTCTCTAGGAGCAAGGCTGGGCCTCCTGCTCCCACCAAGGGGGCGGTGATGCCACAAAACAAACAAAGACAGGAGGGGATTATGAATCTGTGACGATTTCCCAGTACAAACTAACTTGGGAGTAGGCACCGTTGTTAACTGCTGTACAGTGGTTTTGACTCATCGTGACCAGTCACTGCCCCGTCCGCTGCCATTCCGATGATCTGTTGTAGATCGAGCTATTGCCATCTGTAGGCTTGTCATTGGATGGTTTCTGGAAGTAGATTGCCCGGCATTTCTTCCACGCCGATGAGTTGAGAAGCCCTGATGAAATCTGCTGGGCATCGAAGCATCAGGTGAGCCTCCGCGGAGAGAGGTGTCGTGGCTGGGCAGGAAGCACAGTGGGTAGGATTGAACTTAGGTCTCCTTTATGGGAGAGAAACATTTTAGCAGGGAGCCCCCACCATCTCCATTGGAACACACACACCCCTATTTCCATCTGTGCGTCCCACTTGGTGGTGAGACATTGGATTCTTTTTTTTTTTTTTCCTTCCAAGAATCCTGGAGTCTGAAAAGGAGGGATCTACGAGTCATTCCCCTTTGTAGGCCCCCGGCCTGGCACAGGACGCTGGATAAACGGTTTTGAACGGCATCAAATACCGACCGCAAAATCGATTGTCAGAAAGGAAGGGACTTCAGAGACCATCTAGGTCAGGCACCTGACTTCAGGCAGGAGGGGCCGCCTGAATTGCTGAAGTGATTTGTCTAACATCCCATAAATCTACAGCCTCCAACCGCAGGGTGTTTACTTCCTGTCTAGATTCTTTCCCACAAGAAAGCAGACGACTTTAGAGTTGGGAGTCGAGTTAGCATTTGTGAAACACTTCTTTCAGTGTGTGTGTGTGTGTGTGTGTGTGTGTGTGTGTGTGTGTGTATTTATGTGCATGCTCTGGCTCACGATTTAAAAAAAATCCTATTAGCACTTCATTCACATGTCACACAACTCAATAATTCAATCATATCAAGAAAAGTTGCATAGTTATCCCCACAGTCAATTCTGGAAACCTACGATTTTGGGGGGGCTGGGTTTCTTCCATTTTATAGAGAAAGTTGAAGTGCAGACACAGCGAAAGCTGCCCAGGGTCACGTGGTGGGTAAGCAGCAGGCAGAAGTCAGGAAGCACAAGGTTGGCAGTTGGAACCCACTAGCGCCTCCGGGAAAGAAGCTGCTTCCAGGAAGATTTACACTCTTCGAGCAGTTCTGCTAGGTCACATAGTGCTGCTGCTTCATAACCTACTTGAGGGCACTGTGGTTTGGGTTTTTTTTTTTATGGACCTGCACCAGAACATGATTTGACGCTTGGTGAATAATTACTGAATGCTAGCCGAGTAGAGGCATATAAAACATTGTACCATAGTTTTTACAAATGTCTCAGGTTATCTTCAAGAAGTGAGACTGAAGAGCACAATGCTGGGTTGACTTGCCTCTTCTTGGCTAGGGTGTGGCTGAAACTAAAGTTCAGGTGTTCAAACTCAGATGCACTATTTTACAGCTTTTTGCTTCAGCTGAGAAAAAAATCAAACTCAGAAAAGGTAACAACTTAGATTATACATTATAATCACATATCATTTATGTATCTGTTGATTACGTGATGGGGCGGGGGGGGGGGGTAGGCTATGGGCATTTGAATGTCGTTTCTCGTGTCCAGACTTGAGAATTGAGCTGAATGGAAGAAGGGAGGGTTCTCACCTAGAGACGGAGAACGGAATGGAGCCAGCCATGGTGAGCGAGGGTAGCTTTCCTGGGCATTGACATCCTTGGTGGTCCTGCTGTCTTCAAACCCCTAACTCACTGCTGAGATCTGAAGAAGTGAGAAAGGACTTCACTTCACTGATCAAACAATTAATCAAATTTATTATTGTATGGCAGTAGGACAGTCCTGCCTGAGAAGAAGAGGCCTCAATAAGTGTGTAGACTGTGTACACTGCAGTAAGAAGATGGACTATGGGGCAGGGCAACTACTGGCCTGGGGAGTTTAGAAATGGGGTCCTTTGAGGCCAGAAAAAGCACTTTTGAACCAGGACTTTGGGACATGAGCAGTTAAAGAGGCGAAACAGTGATTAAGGTGGAGACACGAAAGGTGACAGGAAACACAGTTAAAGTAGTACAGGGATGGATGGTCTAGAGACTCACAACAGAGCGGGAATGTGATTCTGTCTTTCCCTAAAGAATGGGAAGAATTAGAATTGGAGAAAGTAGAACTCTTGAAGGTCTAAATTATACCCAAGGGAAGGGTGAAATGGGAAACAGTGAAGTGATATTTACAAGGTAGAGATGACAGAACTTGGTGGTCAATTAGATCAGTATGGCAGAACAAAAGTCGGAAAGAATTTTGTGATAGGGATAGACTAGGTCTGGGTGTTTCAATGATAGCATAAGTTTCATTTTGATAATCACTATATCTGCTGAATATCCCAAGATATTCTTAGGTAATGAAACTAATGCTCAGAAGGGAAACAGGGCTAGAAACCGAGACTTGGGAGCAATTAGTTAACAGCTGGAGTTGTGGGCACCAGAGAAGAAGCAGGAGAAGTCTATGGAGGCTTGTGGGGGTGGGGATTCCTCAACATTCAGGGGCAGAAGAGGTGGAGCAAGAAGGGGTCAGAATGGAAGGTGAGTTGTGAAAGCCCCAGGAAGAAAGAAGCATTTCGAACTGTGGTCCTTCAAGTCCAGTGGCTAAGAAGCCAGGGCAGGGGCTGAAAGCTGGCCATTGACTTTGACAATCAGGAATTGCTCATGACCAGAGGAAGTGAGGCTTTGGAGATGACAGCAGACTGCAGAGGTCAGTGCAGGGAATGGTCCAGTTAGGGTCCATGAGTACCCCCATTGTCACTTGGTAGCATTTATGAATAAAACACTAGATAATATAAAAATATATGACTTAATTCAGAACATACATTTCTTTGGGGGGAGGGCATCACTGCCCTCTGGTGAGAGTAGGAGGCCCGGGCGTGCTCCTGGAGAGCTGCTGCTGAATTTGAACTGCCAACTCTGTGGGCCGTAGTCCCGCATTCAACCACTACGCCACCGGGGCTCAGCCCCAGAACATATATTTTGATATATATTCCATGACAAAATTACACCAATCTTAGGCAATTGCAAGGTTTCTTGGTGCTAACACCATTCCCCCAATATGTCTTCTGAATTTTTCATGTATGACCCACTGCTTTGGCTTCATTACTTTTGCTTCGGTAGAGAATCCATTCTATTTGTTTTGCTCACTGGAAATATTAAATTGACCCCCAAAATTTAGGATGGCAGAGTATTAGAAATGGAGAGAAATATAAATAAGTGTATATTTTTATATTTTAATAATGATGGCATTTTTAGACGGCCAGTTAAACACATGCTTCTTTGATAGACTTGTGTGTAGTATCTTCTCTGTCATGTGTATCTATCTCTAGATCTTGAAAGGTTAAAAAGCACTGTCTTTGCTTCACAAAATTAGGTAAGAAAAACAGTCTTTAGCTAACATTACTTGGACTTTCCTTAATATATAAAATGTGTTTCACTTACTCCAATTGGAACTCTTTTCTGATTCTATTAGAGAAATTGTAATGGATTGGAATGATATTCCCTCAAAGTATGTGTTGTAAATCCGAAACTCTATGCTTGTGGTTATAACCTCATTTGAGAATGGGTTGTCATTATTTTAAGGAGGCAAGATTAATGGAAGGCATATTCTAATTCAACCCCTTTTGAGACATGAGACGAAATCAGCACAGCAGAGACTAGGGAAGAGAGACACCATGCCGCGTGAAGCTCTCCATGGGACAGAAGCAAAGGGACAAGCACCCCCACTCCCCCACCCCCAAGACTCAACAGAGAAAGCCTTCCCCTAATAGTCAGTGTCCTGAGTTCAGATAGCTAGCCTCCTGAACTACGAGAAAATAAAAATTTTGTTTGTTAAAGTCACTTTGTTATAGCAGCCCTCGATAACAAAGGCAGAATTCAAGCAGTGTTTAAGAGTCTTTATGTAAATGAATGTTAACAACTAAAACAATAAACTCAGGCTTTTTTCTTCCTGCTCAGCTCTATTCATAATCTGGCACCCCGTCTTAAAAAAAAACCCAGCACCCAGTCTGATACCCAACGGCGACACCACCCTCTTTTCCATCACATGGAACGTTTCCTGACAGCCTTGCCCCCTGGCTGAGACGAGGTCTACCTTAAACATTCCAACTCTCCCGATGACCCGAGTATTGTTTTCTGGGTCCCCTGCCTTTGGGAAACAGAGATAAATGAACGCAGTCCTCCTTTCTCTGGCTTACTGCTCAGGCAAGAACCTCTTTCCCACACAGATTACGAGGCAACTTAGTCCATCACTGGCCCACAATGTAGCCATACTTAACCTGTCATGGATCAGAGTACTTTGACATGGGCTTGGTGCCAGAATATAAGTTTTCTGTTCATTTCATTAGCTTTTACTGATACTACATGGCCTCTCTTCAGATCCCTTTTAAATGAACATGTTATGAAGTGGCCCAAGTGACCCACGCCTTATCCCAGAAGGTCAGAGCGGGACTGCAAGTGGCAGGTTTCTTGAGCTTTAATTTGCTAGTCATTAGAATATGCCACTGTCAAGGGCAAATATCCAGACGTCTTGGCGACAGTTTTTATGGTAAGAATGTCATTGCGATGTGTGCATGCTGTCGTTAGGTGCCGTCCCGTCGGTTTGACTCCATGAACGAGGGAAGGAAGCCCTGCCAGCATCACCATCGTTCTTATGGAGGAGCCCCTGGTGTCAGCCACTGTTCGGTCCATCTTGTCCAGACCTTCGTCTCACAGGAAGCCTCTCTGTACCAAGCTCCATGTCCCTTTCCAGGCCCCGGTCTCTCCTGATAACGCAGTCAGTAAGACAGTCTCTCCGTTCTTGCTTCTGCATGTTCTGGCTGAACTAAGACAATATGTGCTTATTCTTTTGACATAGTTCTATCAAATAGCACACTTTGGGATTTATCATCCATAGTGAGTCAGAAAAATATATCTGGCCATTAAGAGTCTTGATACACAAAAAATTTTAACATATAAAAAAAGAAAACCAGTATTCTTTCCTCTTATCGAAGAGGAAGGCATTCTGTAGTTTTCATGTGATGATTCCCTAGCACTTAAACTAATTGTCCTTGGGGGACATTGTTGAAAATGTATCCTTATTGATTTTTAAGATACTTTTATTGGGGGCTTTTATATCTCTTATCACAATCCATACAATCCTCCAATGTGTCAATACGTTTGCACATATGCTGCCATCACAAATTTTCAAAGCATTCTTTTCCCACTTGAGCCCCTGCTATTAGTGCCCCATTTTCCTTATTGATCTCAAAACTTCCTACAAAACTACAGAAATCAAGACAGATAAATGGATAGACATAGGGAACTTTGGAACAAGACCGAGAATCAGAAATAAAACATTTGTGATCATATGATTTTTAAGGTGTCAAGATAGCACAGTCGGGGAGAAAGAATGGTCTTTTCAACAAGGTGTTGGGACAGCTGGATAGTCATATGTAAGATCATTTAGAACCCTATATTATATAAACATTCAAAATAGATCAGAGACTTAAATGTAAGAGCAAAATTTAAAATCCTAGGAAAAAACTATAGAAGTGGATCTTGAATTTGTTATAAGTTTCTTAGGTAGGCCCTTACAAGTCAAAGGAGAAACATATTTGGACTCCATCAAAGCAAAAACCACGTTTCAAAGAACGTCATCAAAAAGGGGAAAAACACATAAAAGGGAAAAATATTTGCAGATCATCCCCGGTAAGAACCTATATCTAGAACACATCAAAATGCTTATATTTTCACAATGAAAAGGCAATTGAAAATGGGCAGCTTTAATTTTTATGCAGATCTACAAAATCTAGTAAGTACATGTAAAGAATGTAATTTATCATCTGGGAAGTGAAAATAGAAACCAAAAGAAACTATCACTTCATACCCACTATACCAAAAAGCCAAACCCATCATTGTCAAGGTCACTGCTACTCAACAGCGATGCTATGACAGTTGAATGGCCTATAGGATTTCCCTGGCAATACGATGTATTGACATGATGGACGCGTCTCTCCCAGGGACTGGCTGGTGAGATTGAACCACGGATCTGTGGGTTAGCTGCCAGGTTGCTTAACCACTACACCACCAGGGCTTTAGACCCAGAAGATAAGTAGGGGTGCCTTGGTGGTGCAGTGGGGTACAAGGTCTACTTCTGTGTGAACATCCGATAGGGCAGGCTCTGACCTGAGGGGGTGGTGGACGGTGGTGACCCCGGCTTCCCCACGCAGAGATGCGGCCTGGGAGCCGGCCGTCCTTCCTCGCCAGCTCACTAGTGAAGGAGGAGCCTTGTGACACACCTTTCAGTTGGATCCAGGTTTTTCCAGCCAGCAGGGATGGTGAGACGCAGGCAACACGGGATGACACGGATCGCTTTGGGACTTGAGGGGGACCTGCGGGGACTTGGCGAGGGATACACAGGTCTTCCAGCTGGGGTTGGTGGTGGTCTTGTTAAAAGGGAATGTAGCTTCATGAGAAACACAATTTTCTCCTCATGTACAGACTTTCGGACAGGTGAAGTAGCGATATTATCTTCTGCTTTCAAGGTTTAAAAGGTTTCATGCAATATTCCTAGCTTCTTATCATGATCCCCCTACTGCAGCTTTTCCCACTACAACAGTAGGGGTCTTATCAGAAACCCATAGACAACTTACATCATTATTTTCTTTTACCGAAGTGCAAATAAGTGCTACACCACACTGTAAACAAAGTTTCCAGAGATGTGACAGAATAAAACCAAACCATTCATCTCGACAGTCAGGTTCCATCTCCAGGACGAATGGCATCACACTTTGTGCAAAACGCCTGTCCTGGACCCTCCCTGGTGTGTTCAGAGCTGGTCATCTGTGTCCTCCTGTGACATGGGCTTTCTTCTCTGCTGAGAACGTGGGCATCTTCTCCTGGCTCTGCGTATTCTTGGAAGTCTAATTGGTTTTTTTTTTTCTTCTGACTTTCCTTGTAATTTTTTTTTTAATTTTATTGGGTCTAATTGGCTTTTGTTCCTTTTTTTACCTTCACGAGACACTTTCAATTGATCGATATGCTCTCTAACCCCAGTTCTGTACAGAATCCCAAGTTTTCCAAGGCTTGGACGTGTCAACGGCTGGCATCTCAGGTGTCTTGCAGAGAAAAGGCTTCCGATGCAATCAGAAGGAGGTCTCTGTGACATACACATCTCCATCTACGATCTACGCTTTGCAACTCGTCCAACCGTCCCGGGTTTCTTTTTCTTTTTCCTCATTAAACTTTGTTTTAATGGATCTCAAAATTCTGCGACAAATTTTTGGTCAGGTTGTTTTCCACTTAAAAAATACTGATTTTGGGGCTGAGCCCCAGGGGCGTAAGTGGTTGCGTGCAGAACTGCAGCCCGCAGGCTTGGCGGTTCAAATCCAGCGGCAGCTGGGTAGCGCCCACGACCACCAGAGGCAGTGATGCCCACAAAAAAAAAAAAAAAGTACTGATTTTTAAAAACTAATAACTTAAAACGGCCACGCACGAAAGAGACATATGGTTCACAAACAGTTTTTTCCTTCTGAAAAGACTTTTACTATGAAATGTAAATGGCCAATCGAGACAAACAGCGCTGAGACCGTTCTTCTGCCCCTGATCAGACTGGAGTGGCAGCTGTGATGGGTGATAGTCATTGAGCCTTTTGGGCAGACTTGGTGACCTTGCCAGCTCCAGGAGCCTTCTTGTCCACTGCCTTGATGACCTCCACAACAATGGTTTGTCTCATGTCTCAGACAGCAAAAAAACCCAGAGGAGGATAGTCAGAGAAGCTTTCCCCACCTGGGCTTGGCAGATACCATGTCAACAATGGCTGCATCACCAGACTTCAAGAATTTGAGGTCATCATCCAGTTTCTTGCCAGAAAGGCGATCAATCTTCTCTGTGAGCTCAGCCAACTTGCAGGCCATGTGGGCAGTGTGACAATCCAGCCCAGGTGTGTACCCAGTGCTGACTCAGCCTGAGCAGTGAAGCCAGCTGCTTCCCTTGGTGGGTCATCTTTGCTGTCACCAGCCACATGGCCACAGCGAGCGTCCTTGACAGAGACGTTCTTGACATTGAAGCCTACATTGTCCCCAGAACTTCGCTCCGAGCTTCATGGTGCATTTCAACAGACTTCCCTTCAGTGGTCATGTTGACCACTGAACATTGGTAAAGGTGACCACCATGTCAGGTTTCAGATCCCGTTTCCACTCTGCCCACAGGGACAGTACCAAGCTCACCAATTCTGTAGATGTCCTGGAGAGGCAGGCGCAGGGGCTTGTCAGTTGAGGGAGTTGGGGGCAGGATGCAGTCCAGAGCTTCACACAGTGTGGTCCCACCGGCATTGTCACCCTTCTGGGTAAACCTCCCACCCCTTGCGCCAGGACATGTGCACGTGGTTCCAGCATGCGGTCACCATTCCAACCAGAAACTGGCACCAAAGCTACTGTGGCAGGGTTGTAGGCAATTTTCTGAATGTAGGTGCTGGCTTCCTTAACAATTCCTCGTCTCTCTTCTGGCAGTAGGCTGGCTCAGTAGAATCCAGTTTGTTCACATCAACAATGGGCTGTGGCATACCCAGTGTGTAAGCCAGAAGGGCACGCTCACGGGTCTGCCCATTCTTGGAGATTCCAGCTTCGAATCACAACAATGAAGACAGCCCAGTCAGCCCGTGATGTGCCTGTGATCGTGCTTTTGATGAAGGCTCTGTGTCTGGGGGCATCAATGATAGTCACGTAGTACGTGCAGGTCTCAGGTTTCCACAGGGAGAGATCCATGTGATGCCACGTTCCCGCGAGGCTTTCAGCTTGTTCAAGAGCCAGGTCAACTTGCAGGAGCCCTTCCCCAGCTCAGCCCAGCTTCCTTCTCGAATTTCTCAATGGTTCTTTTGTCGAACCCACCACATATCAGGTGAGCAGCTGCGGTTGACGTGCCAGAATTGACATATCCAGTGATAACGATGTTGACGTGGGTCTTCTTCTTTCCCATTTTGACTTGGGTTTTTTTTTTTTTTTGGGGGGGGCATCACTGCTCTCCGGTGGTGGGAGTAGGAGGCCCAGCCCCACTGCTGGAACTGAACCTCCGTCCCAGGGGGCCGCAGTCCCGCGCACAACCACTACGCCACCGGGGCTCAGCCCGACTTGGGTTTTTTGTGATGGTTTTCACCAACACCTATATTCTGGCGGCAAACCGATTGCGAAAAAGCCCACCCCTGTTTTCATCATGCACATTTAAGTACAAACACTCTAATCCCCTTTCTTTCTTCTACTCTTGGATTCCCTGGTTTTTTCACATTCAGCTTGGTTTTCCAGCTCTGGCCAGCATCCCCGCGGGGTGCGTGGAGCCAGGACCAGGTAGGGGCCTTGCTGAAGGTGCTGGACCAAAGGTCCTGTCCACCCCTCATGGTCGCCGGTTGCCCAACACTTGCTGATTGGCCAAAGAGCAGCTGGTGTAGGTCGAGGCTAATCCCGGAGGGAAAGATCAAAGGAATCAACTTGCCCCATGGCCACTATCTTGGACTTTTATCCCAGGACGCCAGGCAAAGCGGAATGAGGAAGGTGTTCTCAGTCAAGGCCTCTTCCCTTAAAGGTTTTTCTTTTTCTTTTTTTTTTTAGTGGGGGGGTGGGGAGGGTGGGCGGCATCACTGCCCTGGTGGGAGTAGGAAGCCTAGCCTTGCTCCTGGAGAGCTGTTGCTGAATTTGAACCGTCAACCCTGTGGGCTGCAGTCCCGCACACAACCACTGTGCCACCAGGGCTCAGCCCCCCTTAAAGGTTTATAGCCTTGGAAAGCCTCTGTCTAGTAGGCTTGCTACGAGTTTAAATCAACTCAGTAGCAGAGTTCCATTAGCTTTTATTTTGTTCCCCCAAGCCATTTTTGGGGGAGCTAATAGAGAAACTAAACAATTCCACAGTCAAATCACATTAAGCAGTATTGTACAATTGCTATCACAATCGATTTCAAAACATTTGCTTCCAAGTACTGACACAAACTACAACACGGATAAACATTGAAACACTGCTAAGTGAATGAAGCCCAAGACAAGAGATAACATATTGTGTGATTCCTTTTATATGAAATTTCCAGAATATTCAAACTCAAGCTCCCTGCTAACAAGTCAATATCAACTCGTTGCGACCTATAGGACAGGTTAGAACTGCCCCTGTGAGTTTCTGAGATTGTAACTCATTACAGAAGAAGAAAGCCCCATCTTTCTCCTGTAAAGTGGTTGGTGGTGTCGAACTGATGACCTGGGGGATCTCTGTCCAACTCTATAACCAACTTATATAACCACTATACCACCATAATTCCATAATCGGTAAATGCACAGTTTAAGAATATTCTGGGGCTGAGTCCTGGTGGCATACTGGTTGTGCACAGGACTGTGGCCCACTGGGTTAAAGGTTCAATTCCAGCAGTGGCTCCACAGGAGCAAAGGCTGGGCCGCCTATTCCCACCACCAGAGGGCAGTGATGCCCAAAAAGAAAAAAAAAGAATATTCTGTCTTCACAAGGGAGCAAGAAAATGAAATTTAACAACCCCCCCCCCCCAACCCAAGCCTCATTCCTAACCTCTACCAATTTTGACACCCACCAATTAATCCCTCCCAGGGCATTTTCTTCTCTGCTGCGTTTGATGATCCGTTGCAAGGGCCACCCAGCCACCACAGGCTCAAGATCATGAGACTTATTAGGAAAGTTAACAGGTCACAGTCCAGGACTGCTTAGTCGGGACAACCTCTTCGCAGTCATGCTCACAGGGGCCCCCTGCACAAGCAGTGTTCCTTAGATTTTCCAGCTTTGTTAGTAAATGTCCGCCAAGTTCTTCACTCTGGCAGGAACCCAAAGTTCAAAGGTCTCAGGTATTAAATATGTGGGTTGGCTAACCTAGTTCCCCAGATGAATTGACAATTGGCAAAACTGACCGGTTCCGTAGTAGAGTTGCACACATTCGATTTGTATGGTCCCACAAGCTATCCAATCTCCTCGAGGGGCCACAACAACTCACACACTTGCACACTCGGTCATTTGGTAGCACTCGGGAGGGATATGGCTAGAAGAGCCATAGGGCAGTTCACTGTACCTCTCATCAATAAAAAAGTAGCTTAGCAGTTGTCCAGGAACATGCAGATGGGGAGTGACGGCTAATTGGAACACTTCTTTATGAGGGGATGAAAATGAAAATGCTTTTGAATTAGATAATAACGATATTGCCTAATTCTGTGAATATCCTAAAACCACTGATGTGTATACGTTAAAAGGGTAAATTGTATAGAATGTTAAGTTAAAGTTAATTTTTTTTTAAAAAAAGGAAAATTAGGCATAAAAGACTAAAGTTTACCTAGATATAAAATAAAACCAAGGGGGCTGAGCCCCGGTGGTGTAGTGGTTGTGCGCGGGACTGCGGCCCACTGGGATGGAGGTTCGATTCCGGCTCCCAGGAGCAAAGGTTGGGACTCCTACTCCCACCACCTGAGGGCAGTGATGCCTAAAATAAAAAATAAATAAATAAATAAAAAATAAATAAATAAAACCAAGGGGGGAAAAAAAAATAAAACCAAGAGGGCTGGGCCCTGGTTGCGTAGTGGTTGTGTGCGGGACTGCGGCCCACAGGGTTGGCTGTTCAAATCCAGCAGCAGCTCTCCAGGAGTAAGACTGGGCTTCCACTGTGATGCCCCCCCCCAAAAAAAAAGATAATTATCAATACGCAGGAAAAAAAACAAAAGAACCTCAGTATTTGCATTGTACCAAGCACTTTATATTTGATATTCTCTCTTACATTATTGCAGGATCTTGTAGCTAGCGGTTATTGTTCCGATTTATAGATAAGAAAATTAAGGATAAAAATGTTGAGCAAGTACAAAGAAAATGTTTTGAAAATGATGGGAAGATATGCACACATGTGCTCAACACAATGGGTGTATGGATTGTGATAAGAGCTGTAAGAGTCCCCAATAAAATGATTTTAAAAAACAAAAAATGCTTTATTCCAAGCATTTTCCCAATTTTTTTGGGAAAAAAAATTATCCAAGTTCATAAGGCTATTCTAGTCCTATTCTAACATTCTATCTTCTGTAAAATACATATTTAGTGACTTATTGTTTAGAATCTCATTGCAGGTTTTTTTTTTGGGGGGGGCATCACCGCCCTCTGGTGGTGGGAGTAGGAGGCCCAGCCTTTACTCCTGTGAGCTGGAATTGAACCTCCGTCCCCGTGGGCCGCAGTCCCGCGCACAACCACTAACGCCACTGGGGCTCAGCCCTCATTGCAGGTTATAGTATTAATTGATGAACTTTCTTCTTTAGTTTGTTGACCACAGGGCAAAGACAGGAAAAATTCTTATATGAAAGTTTACATTTTTATTTGTATTAAATTACAGTAAGTACAGGATCATAATTTGAATATTGCAATACAACTTAAAATTTGGCAAATTATGTAATTATTCAAAATTAATTACATGAGTGTGCACTGAAGAAATTATTTGGCATAACTTGGCAAGATACATAGTTCTATAATTTATTTGATCATTTATCATGTATATCT
>PVJH01034662.1:0-20395 GCA_004026705.1 Nesogale talazaci
TTTAGCTTTGTCAACTCACTCATCTAGAAAGCCCCACAACACCATTCTACTCCATTGCCTGCAGTTACTGTGAGTTGAAAGGGAGTCAGTCATCTAACAACACCTTCAGTCTGACCAAATTCACTGCCTGGCTATCTCACTCAATTTATCTACCTATGCCAACCAGCGTTCTCCTAAATGCTCCAAATGAATGAGAGTGATACAAAGTAAATACTGAAAAATAAGTTTATTTTTATAAAAATAATGACTCACCAAGAATTGTTTGTAAGTCAATTTGAAGGTTATGTGCACATAGTTTCCAGCTGAGAGAGTCACCAGAAACTTTTAGAAAGGATTCTAGACCTTTCTTTAAAACCTCAAAGGCATACGACTTAGTCACCTTTAGAAAAAGATGTAATAGAAGAAAAGGATCATTCTCTGAGGCACAAAGTATGAAAGTTCTTTTGTCAGTGCCTTTGCAAATGTTGGCTTTCTTTCTTGTCTTTAGAATGGGGAGGGGGGTGACAAGGAAAACTGATTTTTATGATTTTTCCAGAATTTTAGGCTGGTTTCTTCAGCAACGGACATCATTTTCTAGTGGCATTTTCATTCAGAAAAGCCACAACATTTTTAAATGATTTTTCCTCATGTGAATTTTAATGGAAAGCAGTGTTGAAATAAAAAAAAAGAAAATTGTTTGGGGATTGCCATGAGTGAAATGTCATGGTTTTCTGAATGCGTCTTTAAGAGTGCTCATTCAATTTGGCCTCAAGAACACTGACATTTAATTATTAGAGCTATTTAGGGACAGAGTAGAAATAGAAATAAATCCTTCCCGCACCAAGCAGATCACCTTTCACAGATTTCACATAGCCTCACTAGCCTGGCAGCCATGTGGGGCTGGCTCTTTGCAAAGGGCGTAGGACATTTGTGTTGGGGAATTGGGTGGAGTCTGCCATGGTGGCCTGGGCTCCTGGCGCTCTACAAAACCAGAAGGCACAGTGCCACCAAGGCCACTGTGACTTGTTGGGAGTTTCATCACAGTGTCCAACTGCCCCCTCTCCCCAGATGTTTCAAGATTGTTGATCTTTAGGTAAACAGACCATCACAACAACTGCCAGGTTTAATACACTAAACTTTGATGAAGCACTACAGTCCTTTAACCATTGTGCCACCAGGTTGTTTGGCACACTGCTGTTAGGTTTTCAGCTGCCATTAAGTCCTCTCTGCCTCCTGTCACCCTAGGTACCACAGGAAAAAACTCTGCCTGGTTCGGTGACATCCTTACTCTGCTTCCTTCTTTGAGCTCATTGTCATAGCCACTTTTTCAACCTGTTTGATGGAGGGCCTCTCTCTTCATTGTTGGCCCTCTGCTTTACCCAGCAAGGGAGGCCAGGGTGACTAGATAAATCAATCCATGTGGGACTCATATATGTGTAAGTCATAGCTTTATATCAAGAAATAATTATAAAGTGCAAAAGTATACCAGTCCAGCCCACTCCAACTCAAATCCAGAAGGCCAATATTCATCTATAAGTACCTCTTCAGACTCATGCAAACACAAGTAATGATGCAAAATGCAGGACTATCTCTGGCTGGTAGGTGCAAAGCCTCGTGGATGCAATAGCTGTGGATGCATCCTCAGGACACTAGCAGGTCTCAGACTGGCTGTCAGGCATGACAGTAAAGAGAAGAGCGAGAAGGTTTCCAAGGCCCTCCTTATGAGAAGGCCAAGCCCACAAGGAGGCATCATCAGGCTGTGACCTGATTACACGCTACCCCTACACATTTATATATCTTCAAGTAGCCATGAAATTATGTAACTTCCATACCCAGCATAAGGGTCTTTGGGGGGAACTCTTCCTGATCTCCTTCCCTAAGTATTTAAGAAGAAGGCATTCATCCTTGCTTCTAAGGAGCATTCTGGCTGTACTTCTTTCATGACAACATTTCATTCTTCTGGCAGGCAAGCATCTATTCAGTATCCTTTGCAAAGGCTATGATTCAAATGCATGGATTCTTATGCTTTCTTTATTCATGTTCCAGCATTTGCATGCATATGAGGTGATTGAATGTACTATAAATAGACTTCCATTTTTTACCCTAGGACATCTATTCCACCCTAATTCTGTCATTAAGACAGAAAGTAGCTTCAGGCCTTATTCACATCTCAACTATGCTGCTCTGTTTTGAGTTAGTTTAAATCTCAAAGGATCACATTCTACTTTCCAATATATATCACTGTAGTCATGGCTGATTTGGTAAAGACATCAGAATTTTGTATCTCAAATGTATAAAAACCCATAGTCAAAAACATTTACATATTATATGCTTACTACTGATTTTCACACACTTTTATGCCTTCTACTAAAAAGCATAACTCATTTTAGGAATGCAAAATGAAACAATTTATGCATTTTTCAGTAAGTTAACCCAAGCTCAGCAGTTACTGTAAGATCTGCAAAAGCTGGAAGCTGTGAAATGTAGAAACCTGTAGGAGGAGGAAAACCCAAATAATCCTCCCTGAGGTGAGTGAAAGCAAGTCTGTACCTTGACAAAGGCAGAAAACAAGGGAGACCCAGGAAACTAGCACAGGCCCATAGAGTTCTGACTCTAGCCATTATGCTCCCTCAGACTGTTGCAGTGGAAGGGAGGCAAGACCCAACTAATGTCTGTTTTCATGAAAATTGTGGCTCTAATAGCTTTATTCATTTTAGAATATTACAGCAGTCTTCCATTTCTAATATCAATAATGAATCCACTGCATGATCCTTTGTTTGCATGAGATGCTTAGGCCAGTCTGAGAGTGCAATGATCTCTTCTGTACCCAACAGGTAGCACTCACCCATGACTTACCACAGTGTATTGGTGTCCACTTAGATAGTCAAGAGCCTCTGGAATGGACTCCCAGCTGATCGCAACCAGCTACATGTTTCAAGGTCAATTGGTAAGATTGGAGTCATTGGTTAGAACTAGGAACTTTGGAGGCAGAAATGACTCTTCACTGCCTTCTAAAGTTTTGCTAAAGGCAGGAAGGACACATAAGCCAAGCACAGATTCCATCAGAGATTCCTAAGAAACTTCAGAGAGCTTATGAGGATGGCTAATATGCTGGCATTTGACTTTCACTAAAGACTTAGAATTAACTGGTGAACAATTCTGGGAAAAAGTTATGAGTCAAAACTTCCCTCTTTACAAACTTTGAGCTCCACCCAAAATCGAAACCCATTGTCATCATTGAGTTAACTGAGTCACAGCACTCCCATGTGTCATGGTGTCAATACGAATTCTATGGGACATTCCAGAATAGGATATTTGATAGAAGTGGATTGTCAGGTCTTCCTTGAAATTATGTTTTCACTTACATATGTGCCCCCCCTCAAATTAATATAAATGCAATGAATTTGAACTAGTCCAGTTTCTAGCTATAGACTACTTGGGATGATTTATTTTTAACAAAAGAAGGAAACTGAAATCAAATTTATCTTACTGTCTGAAAATGGATTCTGACTTCACATGTCTCTTATAAGTTTGAGTGAGAACTGCTCCCTCGGCTGTGTGAGGCTGTAAACCTTCAGAAGAGCAGACACCCTCATCTCTCTCCTTTGGAGGCCAAGCGGACTGAAATTGTCAACGTGAACGTAATCTATTGCACACTTCCTATTTTAGGAAACAGTACTATTTTAGAGATGGGAGGGAGAAAGGTCCACACAAGCCAATTTCATTATTTTACATATTTAAAAGTTGAAACCAGGAGGGGGAGGGACTTGCCTTATGCAGCAAAGAGAGAAAGTATCAGCACCAAAGTTCCAGCCACGAGCCTCAGCTTGATGCTCATGTGCCTTATCTCTTAGAGCACTGATCACTAAGAGTCCTCTCACAAAGTTTTATGCCAAACAAAACAGAACACACAAACAAAAAAAACGAAAACCTTTCAATTTGTTAAGAGCATGCAAGCCAACTCAGACTGAATATGCTGTGGTAGCATTGCCGAAGAACCTTGGGAGCCTAGAAGAACACAGAAAGATGCTCTCAAGTTGCCTCTGAAGAGCAAGCTCTCCTCCATAGTTAGGCGTCTGTCTCCGTGTTCCAGGAGTCTCCTCTGACCGCCACTGGCTCTTTGGAGCTCTTCCTCTCATGACACCGGCCAACTGGATGTCTGAGTCACTAATGCTTGGCGTCTCACAGGCTGCTGGCATGCCTGTCTGGCTGTGCTGCTGGGGAGCACTGACTCGGTTCTGGGCCAGGCGGTGGCACTTCCATGCTCAATACAATAGGTTGAACAATAATTGTCAGGACCTCAAGTACCTAAGGCTTTTTCTCTCATTGAGACACATCAAGATTCCTTTATATAAATTAATTTGGTTATGTCTTTTTATATTGTTTGTGGTAAATTTACACTCTCCAAGTCAAAGCAGAAGGCTATTCTAGTTTGATGTCTGATAGACTGTTGTTCAGTGCCATTGAGATTTGAAAGAGAAAAACAAAATAATTGAATAACGGGATAATATTAGTAAAATCTTGAGCATATCAGGAACAACTTAAAGTTTCCTTTTTATTTTGTCTATGTTATTATGTCCAATCTTGATAAATTTAAGTACCACAAGGTTTTCTGGATTGGATATTTGCACTAGGCAAAGTAGAGATATTTACATAAAGAATGGAGATAATAAATTAAAGAATGGCTCCTGTCCAGCCAAAGGTGTATTGCAATGCTTGCTGCATCCAGTGTATTGTTATGCCCAGTGAACCTGCAGTTGAATGGAGGAGCCCTTTGAGCCTCTAAGACAGCAAATGTCCATGGGGGCAAACAGCCTCATCTTTCCCCCTCAGAGCACCTTGTGGGTTTGAACTACTGACTTTGCACACACAAATAATTCTAACTCAAGGCATACTGTCCTACATGTTATACAATGACATGTGAGCTAATTATGAGAGGAGTAAAGTGGAGAGAGGAACCATTTCTGAATGTTCACCTGTAGGAGATATGAGGATACAAGGGTGGAATCTGACAGGGAAATATGGAGGCAACTATCACATAACAAGAAAACTAATTGCCAATATCCCAGAAAAGACCAGAGAGATGTGGTTATGGAGAGATCTCTGTGTGTGTGTGTGTGTGTTTATTCTGGGCACTTATTAAGGGAACTCTTCTCTTCTTTGTTTCAGGTTGAGAAGTTTGTATTCTATTCTTAGTTATTAATGGAAGAGAAATTCAGTGAGATTGTTGATTTAGAAAATTTTCAGAGGCAAGAATGAAGGAAAAATTGAATCTTAGAATTAGCAATAACAAAAATACATCTATCCTTTCATTCATTATTTTGTCAGCAAATAATGGTTTAGTGTCCACCATCTGCCTGGCCCTGCTCTGTTCCAGGAGTAAGTGCTGCATGAGGTTGACACAAGGTTCACAGAGAACTCACCCAGAGGAGGCAAACACATGGGGACAATCCTGGTAAATGAGACAAAGTGTCTAGTAGTACAAAAATAATGATAAAAACAATGGAGTACATAAGAGTGTGATGTGAGCTAAAGGGGGAAAAGCAAATCCAGGAATCAAATTGAGTTTGGCGTGATGTGGTCAAATGAAGAGTGCAAGCATTATGTTCCTAAAAATGATTTATGAAGGATTGAAAGTAGATACCTTTGATGAAGAAGATGTTCTATCACCCAGAAGCATTGCTTTTTAAGCTCTCCCAAACTCAAGTGAAAGCTGGATATTGAACGGGGAAGGCCCAAGCAGAGTTGATGCATTGGAATTATGATATCAGATAAGAATATTCTATGTACCAGAAACTCCCTAAAGATCAAGCAATTCTGTCTGAAAAGGAGTACTGTCAAAATGTTCCTTAGAAGCAAGCGTGACAGCACAACTTCTCATATCATTTGGACAGGTCGCCAGTAGGAACCTGTCCCTGGAGACATTTGCTGAAGGGCCAGCATAAAGGACACAGGTCCTCAAAGAGATGGGTTGAAACAGTGGTTGACATAATGGACTCATACGTGCCGAAAACTGGGAGAATCATGCAGGACCAGGCAATATTTCTTTTAGTTGTACAAGGGTACTGCGAGGTGGAATCAATTTGATTACACTCATGAACAACAATGGGACTTTTGTGCACAGAGTTGCATTGGACACATTTAGTTTTATTGTCAAGGGAAAGATCCTAATAAATAGAAGTACCACTGGAAGAGATTTTAAGGAGTCCTGGTAGCACCATGGCTGAAACACTCAGCTTCTAACCAAAGCGCCAGTGGTTCAAACTCATTCTACTCTGTCCTACATGGTCACGATGGGTCAGAAATAGGGGCTGGTTGGGTCTGGGTGCTAAAATGCCTTCATTAATATGAAGATTATGTGACATATCTCATCATGTTATCTTTAAACTAATGGGATTACAAAGCATAAAGTCTCACAGAGGACTCTACTACGGTTTCATATTTCAGAATGCATGGAAATATTTCATAATTATAGTCACAGTGTGCATGGTGATGTTCTAAAAAAAGTGAGTCATCCATAACACACCACATGATATGTCACAAAAGTAAGTTTCAACAGCTCTTTAAAGCAGGTTGAACACTTCACACATTTCCTCCAGCTACTATCCTCTTTCCATTCAGGTCTCATTTCCATGCTCCCCTCTCAAAGCCTGACTTTGACTGACACCAGCGATTGAATAGGTCTTAATTATTCCCCTGTAAGCATGAGTGGTTCTACAGCCACAGCCCAAGAAGAGTGTATTTCATCCCACAGAGACGCAATAAAGACCTCACAGAAGCAGAGAGGGCTTGTCTAAGGAGTTGCACTTGGTGCGTATCCATTTTACTTTTAAGCAAAAGATCCTGTTTATCTCTACCCATCGCTGTTCCCCACTGCACTCATCTCAGGCTAATACATACCTGCCATGTAGTCACCACCATTTTTTCCTCAGACTGCACTGGAAAAATTAAGATCCTCCCAAGAAACACACAGCCCAGAGACCTCTATGAAGTCATGTTCACCACCACCCCCACCCCCACCTCCCCGCCCAGTGCAGGGAGACAGACACTCCCAGTCTGCTTCTCACCCAGCTCACTGGAGAGTCTGTATCTCCTCACTGAAATATTGCCCGGGGACCCATCTGGTGACTTCAGGCTCAGCTGCTTCTCTGGGACTGTGTTCAATATGTTGCAATGGATATTGTTTTTCAGAGCTGTTGGTTGCGGGTTTGTGTTTGTGGATTATCCCCCCAAATCCTGTATGCTAATTGATTTTTTTAAAGTCTGATCACACAAGCAAGTGAGATGACCTTTAATATGAGTCTTCCTAAAAAGGATCAAATGGCAAAAAAAAAAAAAAAAACAGTGACAGAAAGAACTTCTTTGATGCATATTTTATACTTCTGAAGGAGGAAGAAGGGTTGGGCTGAAAGAGATGACATGCTCTTCAGTCTTAAGCTCTGACAGACTGTCACTCTCAATGAGACTCAAGTGGCCGTGAAAACAAAGATGGGCCCACAAATCACCCTCCACATCCTTGTCCTCTTGAAGAAGCTCAGGGAGCTAAATCTTCCATGCAGATGCCTGCAGACCTAATTAGCATACCCTCCACAGGTGCTGGTGAGCAGTGTTTGCCAACAGGCTTTGAAAGATAGCTAAATGTCCCTAAATAGTTAGGAATTTACTTAATTATATAATGAGCCTCAGATGCTAGCCTTACAATGAAACCAGCAAGAATGGTGATCATAACATTATTATAGTCGATTTCTATGGCCATTTCCACACAGAGGGGGGTAAGAAACGCGACTTTAATGGCCTCCTTTTTAAAGGCTGTGGCTGCTATGGTAATAGTACATATCATTATTACTATTATCACTAGTACTTTCTCAGACCGCTGTGCTGAAGACATTTCATGCATTGTCACATTTGATTGTCAGAACAACTCTTAAATGAGGTACCAGAATGAATCCCATTTTATAGAACTAATTTTATGGACCTATGAGAGTGTTAAGTTCAATAGCAGAGTCAAACTTGGCAGTTGATGGACCATGAGTTAGGAGACTGGAATTGAATGTCTCTCTCCCCCACATGCTCAGTCCAGAGCAGTGATAATGCAATCAACCGAGAGAAATAGGCTTGCAATTCTTTGCTTCTTCCTTACAAGTCCCGGGGTGCCACAGGCTGAGAGAGCATGGGAGAGAATACACTGGACAGTCATTGGTTTTGTATTTTTGCTGCTGTTGCTTTTTCTATTGGTTTTTTATTTACTTCATGGAGCCCTACTATCCCCATTGCTCCAGTGAGATTCCACTCTTTGGATATAACTCCATGTGACAAAGTGAAACTTACCTTAGAGTATTTCTGAACCTGAAGTGAAACTACCAAATCACCAACTCTTTTCTCCCAGGGAGCTGTCGGTTCCAACCACATAGACCTTTTAGTTTATGTCCAAGGGCTTAGCCATCTTTCTAACAACTGGGCTCCTTCAAAGTGTCTGTCACTAGCTCTCTAGATTTTGAGTCACACATCTTGAGGCCCCAGGAGTGTTAAGGAGCTGGAAAAGCCAAATCTTGGTGGGAGAAAAATGGGTGCCAGACACGGAAAGTTCCCAGACGCCTTTTCACTTCCAAAACTGCAGAGGCATTCATTAGTTTTGCAGAACAGACTTTTGTGAAAATCTTCACTGGAAATATAAAAGCAAAATTAAATTATCATGCAAAGTAGGTATTTTTTATATAAATCAATTTATGAGGGGCTCTTATGACGATCAATACATCTATCATTTCCAGCTCATTTCTACATTTATTGCCATCATCTCTTCCCAAACATTTCTTTTGACTTGAGTCCTTGGTATAAGCTCCTCTTTTTTCCCCTCCACCCCCACCACCCCACTGTTCTAACCCTTGATAGATTATTATTATTTTCATAAAATAATATGGAAGACCATCTACTATTTCTCTTCACTCACATTGGGTGTGGGTGGGATTATACAGTTTCTCCCTATCTTCTTCTCCCTCCACCTTTCCCCTACCCTCTTGATATCCCAATCCCATGACTATTCCTGAAGGTGTTCTCTGTCTCGGATTCCGTATGCTGAGAGCTGTAATCTATACCATGTGCATGCTCTGCTCCAGCTGGACTTGTAAGGTAGAATTGGGATCATGATAGTGGGGGTGGCAGTGGTGGAAGCATTAAAGAACTAGAGGAATGCTGTGTGTTTCATGGAAGGTAAGTTTTCATTTGCCTTATAGTTTGGGACTTTATAATTCTCTACACCACCACCAAGTTCAGAACATTAGAAGATTCAAAAGAACAAAAAGGTAAGGAGAAAGCTAGTGATTTCTTCTCACTTATACCTCCTGCTGTGCATGACTACTTTCATCACAGTTCAGAAAGGCAGGGTTCACTATGGTTCAGCCCCTAGATTACCCATTCACCCCCAAATACCCAAGCACACAGTACTACCATGTACCCATCCCTACTCTAAATAGGTGGCAACGATCAACCAGAGATTCCTTTGTCTATGGATGTTTTCAGTGCGTTTTTTTTTTCTCAATAAAAAAAACAAGCAGACCAGTCTTCATGGTGAGAGTACTTGAAGAGGGAAAGAAACATCCTGGTCTAATGGCAGTAGACTCCAGCACCCTGAGGAGGAGTACAAGTGAGAGTCAGGTTCTCAGAGCCTTGGGCGTAACCACTTGTGATGTGATCTGTCCCAGCGTGAGCGGGTCCATGATAGGACCAAGCAGGACATAAGCCACTCTGTGAGCAACCAGCCATTGTGGTGGAGGGCAGCCACCTAACTTAGACCACAGCCCAACAGCAAGGGGAAGAAAGACTTCAAGGGGCTGTGGCCAGGAAGGAAACTTTGTGGTGAAGCATGTGACTTCTAATGAAACTGAATCCTGAATCTGGTTCTTCACCCTTCTGCCATCTTGACTGCCGATCACAGGACTCATGTGTGCACTGTCGACCTTGGATTCATAGTCGGCATCCACCAGCTTGGGGTCTTCATGCTTTGCCTTTCTATCTTTTGATTCATCAGCACCCCTTGATACACGAATCAGGAGAAAGTTCCAGGTTACCATCTGACTCACAGCCTCGAGCTGGACTAGATTTACTTGCTTCAACAACTGTGTAAACCATTCCTTGATATAGATCTCTAAGCTTGCACATATAATTATTATTAGTTTTTCTTCTCTAGAGAACCCAGTTTAACATATGAGCAAATATGACATTTTTAAAAATTTAAATCAGCAATATATCCTAGTTTTATTTATTCTGGAACATTTTTTTAGTTTTTTGTGTTCTCAGAAATAATTGACTGAATTCAATATGCTCCCTTCCTCTTAACAATTTTCCAGAAACTGTGGAATATACACTGTGATCATTGCTTGAAGATCTTTTCCCAGGATACCAGGAGCCCCCTTGTTGGTACATATTTGTGTAAGAAACATTTTCCAGTCAGAGAAAATGTGTGTCTGCTTCCAGTTTGAGAACAGGCCACTAAGGCCCACCTTTGAGCTTGCATATGGAACACATCACTTTTTTGCTTTTTTTCACTGCCATGAACTCTATTCCAACTCATAGCGATCTTATCCATCAAGCCCACTGCCATCCAGTCAATTCTGGAGCATTAAGACCCTGTTGCACAGGGTAGAACTGCCCCTGGGGATTCCTGAGGCTCTAACTCTCAGTGGGAACAGAAAAGCTCGCCTTTCTCCCAAGGAATATCTGGTAGTTTCAAATTGCTGACCTTGGGTTTAATAGCCTCAAGGTTCACCACTAAACTACCAGGGTCCCTGGCAACCCTATAGGACAGGGCTAAATTGTCCCTGTGGGCTTCAGAAAACCTTTCTTCCCTGGAGTTGCTGGTGACTTTGAAGTGCTGACCTTGGAGTTGACAGCCCATGATGCCACCAGGACTCTTATGGCAGCCAAAAAAATTAAATCAGCCTCTTCTTTTTTACTCTATTAGGGTTCACCACTAACATTGGAGCACATGGGAAAAGAACACTATTATTACAGAAGACTGATGTGAGGTTAGAAGAATTGAACTGCAGGATGTGGGAACTTGGCCCCTTTCAGTTGCCAAAGTCATTGTCTCTGTGTCTATGGAGAGGCCCACTGATTCCTCTCTCGCTGGCTCATACCTAGTGCTTGGCAGCAGAAATTCCTTCTTGGTTCCGTGGGGGAAGAGAACAGTATCCTGTTATTTTCCCCATGATATCATGTTTTTTCCCTTATGTGTATCAAGTGCCAGCAGAAAGCGTCATTCGGGTTTTTTAAACTTTTGAGCCCTGATGATGTAGTGGTGATACATTGGGCTGAGATCCACATGGTCAGAGGTTTGAAACTGCTAACAGCTCTATGGAAGAAAGACTGGGTTTTCTCCTCCTGTAAACAGTTACAGTTATGGAAACTGGCAGGGAGCCACTATGAAACAGCATTGACTTGAGGGCAGCAAGTTGGTTTGTTGGTTTTTGTTTTTGACTTACATAATGCTTTGTAGCAGCAGGAGTCTCCAGTGATGAGGTTCACACATACAGCGGCTAACAGAAAGGTTAGAGGTCTAAGTACACCGAGAATGGCCTTGAGAGGAAGACCAGTGATCCACACATTGGACACAGTCATGGAGCCTTCTCTCAGAGCATTCCTGCACTCACCACGAATCCGGCTTTACTGCATTGTGATAGGTCAAATGCTAGACATTATTCATTTCAGTTATATTTGTTAGGAAGAGTTTAAAATATCTTTTTGAGAAAAGAAAAGTTGTGTTTACACCATCCACTTCACCCCTTCTTTTTACCTGACTTTGCTCCATAAACTAGGACAGTGAAAAAGAGGAAACTATTTGATGAGCTGCATTGACATAGTAGCTACATTGATGGACTCAGACATGGGACAATTGTAAGGATTGGGCAGGACCAGGCAGTGTTTTGTCCTGTTTTACATGAGGCTGCTATTAGTCATAGCTGACTCACTGGTATCGAACAGCAATAGTAGCTGGTACCAAAAACCAACAGCTGGGGCACTTACATGCAGAATTGCAAAAGATGCTGGAAGGACAGATGGAGTCAAGCTCCTGGTCCATGGCCCCTCTCAGAGGTTTTACAATCCGGGGGTCATAGCCCCACTAATGAGCATGATAAGATGGAACTCATCATTCTGTTCAGCTTGCTGGCCAGTACTCCCCTGGCTCCATCTGACTACTTCCTGGAAGTTGTCTGCCTGGAATGAGCACTGTGATGTTGTTCCTGTTGTTGTTGATGTGATTTGCCATCAAGTTCATGCTGATGCACAGTGGCCATAAGGGCAACAAAGCACTGGTCTGAGCCACTTCCATCTGTGGTCTCCAACATTCCACACTCACTGCAATCCAGTCCATTCTGACTCAGGGAAGAACTGCCCCTGTGGGTTGGAGTCATAAGCCTTGCCTCTCTCCCACCAAGCGGCTGGTGATTTCCAACTGCTGTCGTCACAGTTCACAGCCCACCTCCCTCATTGACGTCTAGGAGTCATCATTGAAACTCCAACTGTGATTCATATCTTAGGAAAACATGTAGCAATTCTGGGAAGCAAAATGAAGGATTGTTATAATTACCTTCATACCTCTGACTGAATACATCTTTAATTATATGTGCCCCCCAAACCTACATTAAAAAAAAAGACAAGACCCTCTTCTATACATTTAAAGAGGTGCTCAATCGCAATCCTGTCCTTTATAAAGAGTACATACAAAACCCTGAAATAGAACAATAGTGTTCACTGATGCCAAGGCTACAGACTCCTTAAGCCCTTGTTTTGCTTTCAGCCACCCTCTTAATGGACAGGTAAAGCGTGTCTCGGTCCCCTTGACTTAAAACAACTCAAGTGCAATAGCTCTTGGGAGGGTGGTGCAGGACTGAGAGCTATTTCTGTTGTGCATAGCATCACTGCTGGTCAAAATGGATTCCATGACACCCAAGAACCGCAACCCTGAAACCCAGGGAAGCTGTGTAAAAGGGTGGCCAAGCCTCTGGCCTATTTTTTGTTGTTGTTGTTGTTGCTATTTGCCTTTCAGTCCATCTGCAACCACAGTGGCTCTGGAGGAAGTGCTGCCCAGCCCTCCCTTTGTCTTCCCAAGGGGGATTTGTCTGTTATCACAACTGTGTATCTTCAGCTCCTTCTAACTTGGGGCATGTTTCCAGCACCGTATCAGTGTTCTGTTGTGATGCATGGGATTTCCATTAGTTAACTGTCAGAAGTAGATTTCCAGGTCTTTCTTCTTAATCTGTATAAGTCTGGAAGCTCTGTTGAAACCTGCCCACCACAGATGTCCCTCCTGGCATTTGAAATGTTGGTGGCATAGCTTCCAGCTTCAAAACAGCATTGACTGGTCACCACAGTTCAACAAATGAATGAGTGAGTGAGACGGTGGTTGCTCATATGACAACCCCAAGATGTTTTCCTGCAAAGACTCGGGCCATCCTTTTGAAATGGAAACATCAAACAAAATAGTTTCCTGATTTCTGTGTCTCTGGGGGTGTTTACCTAAAGCACTTGGGCCCAACCTGTATATGCCTGCTTCCCAGACAGATATGAGGAGTTTTGACTCCTTCTGAATAGAGGTAATTACCTAACATGAATGCCTTCCTCAGTTACCAGATGAATTGAGAATGAATTGTGTGCCCTAAAGATGATATCAAGTCTTATTTGAGCACCAACCACCATTTATCTCGAGAACAAAAATGAAAGGGTGTCACATCTGCCTGACTAGAAGAATGGGAGAGGATCATTTGTGTCTTTTCAGTCTCGTAAGTGCATAGGCTTCTGGGTACAGGCAGGCTGAGTTAATACTTATTCAGCAATGTTCTGAGCGTCTGTTTGGCTTCAACTCATTGTAAGCCTATGTGACGAAATAGCACTCCCCATAGGATTAACTATACTTTCATCTATACAGCCACAGATCCAGACCACCTACTCTTTCTCCCAGAGAGATCTAAAGGTTGGGTCTGCACCTCCAACCTTTCAGTCAGCATACAAAGACTTGACCATGGTGTTAGGCTGCAAGGGGTCCTAAAACTGTTTGTATTTTTTCCTTTGCAGAGACAATCTACTTGGTTGCCAGGCGACTTTACTTTTACTTCTTTTACTCAAAGCCTATATCCTGGACTGTATTCTCTAGAAGAGCACAAAAAGTGAAGTATACTTGTAAATATCTATCAAGAAATTTATTTCAAAATGTCTCACATAACTATAGATTCTGAGAAGACCCAAACCCATGGGTCGGGCTGTCGGCTGGAAGCTCCTCCTGACTCATGGGTTTGCAGAAGCTGACACACTCAGAATACATAGATTGAGGAGCTGGCTACTAGCTCAAGGGAAGCTATGGGAGCTGGAGAAGATGAAACCTGAAAATCAGGCAACAGGCTGCTGGCTCAAGTCTTAGGACATAGAGGTCAGAAGTGACGAGGTGAATGCAGGATAAAGACAGCGTATAAGAGATTTGCCAGAATCTCCACTTATACACTGAATAGAAGCCACACCTCCAAAGAAGCTCCCTTTTAACCGATTAGCTGTTGACACTCCATCACAAAGTGCAGAATAATTGCATACCAGCTGCCAAACCATTGAAAATGTGCCCTAGTCAAGTTGACATTTAGCATTAACCATCACAAACTGTAAAATCAATTCCAAAGTAGGGTGGGGTGAAGATGTTCCTCATCAATTATTCTGGAATAAATGCATCATAATTTTGTATAGCATCCAAAATTTATCTGGCACAGTTAGCAGCCACATAATTCAATTGATCACAGTTCATCATGCAGAGCCTCATGGGGCATCTAGAACATAGCTAAGGATGCTTTAGAGTGTTTGCTTGGCTTCAATTGAAATATCCAATGAGTGTTTTAGTCCGATGACTTTTAGAGTTGTGACAGATAGTATCAGATTACTGAAAAATTTTCTAGATGAATAATGTCATAGTTATGCTTTACAATACAGAAGTTGAAGCTACTGATGACCGACTTCAATATAGGGGTACTTGAGAGAAACAGAGGAGAGTCCCCAGAGACCTCACTTTTGAAAGTTCTTTGAGTTACTTTTATTTCCCACTTAACTGTCTTTGACCCCTTCCTCACCTACATACTTAGTTTTGCATGGGAAAGGAGTTTCTGTCTAAAAGATTAGAGCTTTTTCTAAGAACTGCTCAAAAATAATTACTAGACACCAAGAGTAGCACTTTTGTTTAAAGACAAAATATATCACAAACTTTATGGTTTTAAAAACAAATCCTTGATAATTGTGCAACATTTACACTTAATTTTGATGCAGTACAAAAGTGATAAGACTTTTTTTTGTCTTAGATACTTTGAGGAACTGTTTAGAGAAAGAGCTAATAAATTTTCACCAAGTCTCTTGTTGCCCTTCAATAATCATCTCCCACATATGAAGATACTATGAATTGCGATTTGTAACAGGTTGGTAACATCGGTGTGTTACCAGCACTTTGTAAATTCAAGTTAGGGTCCACTTGATCACACTAACAGTATGAGAATATAGTCAAATATTTTATCTACTTGATGGAGATTTTCTCCTATGTACCAGCAATCATTGGAACATCTGTCCCATAAGAGACAAGTATGCCTAAGTTAACCAAATAAACTTCTATTTAAAAAGTAATATGCCAAATTTGTAGCAAAAGTTTAAGCATCACTAAAGGAAAAATGAAGCTATTTTTCTTGATAATTGAAAAAAGACTGCAAAGATTATTTAAGAAAATAAACTGGAACAGTGAATATGAAACCATATAAGGAAATCATGTTAAAACCAAAGGGAAAATATCTTGGCCTGAGCAGCTAGCTGAATTCCAGCATGATGATGTATTCATTTTGGCAAATCATAACATCTCTTGCTTGCAGATAGTAGATTTGAAGACTCCTTGCTTGTATGTTTAAGGATTTGGAAGACAAGCAAATTGAATTTCGAGTCCAGCTTACTTGGTTTTTTCCTCAAGGTATATAAAAAGTTGAACAAAAATAAGATAAGACTAAATATAATTATATGATAATATCATAATAATTATAAAATTTTACATTTATGAATTAAATATAAATACAATTAGGTAAAGCAGTATCAATTCGCCATGAGTCATGTAATATGGGCCTGGCTCAGCCAGTCAGTGGTGGACATTGTTTGCCGAGTCGAACTCAGGGAAATTGAACTTCCACCCTTAATCTTTCCAGGCGGGGGCACTGGATCAGTGGTGGGGAGGTGTAGTCAGGAGTGCTATTCCGGCAGTTGCTCATAAGGAGAAAGATGAGACTGACTGCTCTCCTAAAGATTTTTAGTCTCAAGAGTCCTATGGATGGTTGATATGGGCCATAACCCACTCAATACACTGGGTTTAGTTCCATAGAGTCACTAAATGAGTTGGTACCACCGACTTTTGCTTAACAGTTAAGGACTAAATTGAACAACCACCCAGACTCCTTAACCGGACACTAATCTTCTTCTGATTGAGAAGGAAATGTTCTTTGCAGACAACACAATGAGTGAAGAAAATCCCATCCTCCCACCCCACCCTGATGAGAAAGGAAGAAAAATCAATGGAGAAGCTCAGTCAATACAGGCTACCACTGGAGACAACGGATGCAGACAGGATGGTCCCACACTCTTTGATGTGACATATAGATACCCAAAGCATTTTTAAGGATGAAGAAAAGAAAACCAAACAAAACAGAAACTTGAATTAGGACAGAAAGAAGAAACTATTTTCTTTAAAATGTTAACTTTAAAAGAGCCCACTTGGAGAACAAACATCTCTTAAAGCAAAATGCAGAAACTGACCATGAAACCGACACAATACAGGATTCTTGTTCACTAGAACACAAAACTAATTCTAACTTAATACTTACCAATGCCAGCATTTTCAGGGAATAAAATATAGGGTTCTAAAATATTCTTAATATCACATTCTCACCAGAAATTTCCAGAATTTAAAATTGAGCAAGGGCATTGCCATGACTGATTCATTTTAATATGCTTGGCAAAGATGGGACATTTAAAAATAATCTGATCCTTGGCATAAAATGGGATGTATGTATGGATTGTGATGGGAGTTGTATGAGCCCCCAATAAAATGACTAAATAAATAAACAAACAAACAAATAGACCATGAGGATAGTGGTCAGATGTTTTTGAATAATGGTAGTCTTCATTCAGATCTTCTGCTTGATTTGTATAGAATGTTTCTATGTCTTGTATGGATATGTGAAGGTCAAAAAGGATTTATGTGAATATATAGCAGGCATGTATATGTACTCACTCACTGCCATTGAATCGATGCCAAATCACAGCGACTTCTTAGGACATGGTAGCAAAATCGAGTTTCTGAAAGCGTGACTCTTCACTGGAGCGGAAAGTCCCCTCTTGCTCCCAAGTGGCCGCTGATGGTGCCAGCTGGTGACCTTGTGATGAACAGTTCAATATGCAATCCCTGCACCCCCTATGTAAAAAGCTGCACACACATTTACCTTGCATGTGCATACATGGAAACACAGGTGCATATATAAAACTAAGTAACTTCATATATATGCATAAAAATACATAGAAATGCTTTAAAATAATAATCCAGTATTTTTGTCTTCTATGGAGAGTGACTCAGCTCTCCTCTCCCTGTCAAGCTGAAGGAAGGGCCTAATTAAGTTCAGGAAGATAAATGTAATTTTTATATTATTCTTCCCAGTGTTTCTTCCCCTATCATTTTCCATTGTCTCTTAACCTTTTTTTCCCTCTATGTATGTCTATCTATGTATGCATAGTTTATATATATTTCAAATTAATATACACCTTATATGAATGTATACCTTAAATAATCTTATTTTGAACTCAGTTGTGGACCTTAACATTTAACAAAGATTCCTATTCTCACCTGACAAAGAAGTACAATCCCCTAAGGATTATTTCTCAAACAACACCTTAATCCGAGATGCCAGCAACCTAATTGCTTGCAGCTAATTAATACCAGGTAATTGCTGGGTAAGTTATTTTTCCCTTCCAGGATGGTATCTTCTTGAGAACAAAGGGAGGGTTTGTTTTGTTTTTCATTTTATGTTCTATGTGGCCAGCAAAAATCCAGATACATATTTTAAAAATACAAATCAATATGGTTTAATCGATAAGGAGGAGAGAGGGGAAGAGAGGAAGGAGATGAAGGGAGGGAGGGAGAAAGGTAGGTAGAAAAGGAAGAGGAAAGCAGGGCAGAGAGGGTTAAGCCATTACTGCTGTTCAAGAGCCACTCTATGTAGGTCTGATTCAACAGTGTCGATAACACGAAAACAAGAGACACCCAATAATACTGTAAGGTGTGTCCACTAAGTCCAGGATTTGTTGAATATCTTGTGATATGACAAAACAAAAAAATACATATATAATGACAGATATTATGACTTCTCCCTGATTAGAAATAAGGCAATTCATAATTTAAAAACATCTCTCTACAAGAATAAATTCTTACTCTGCATTCTCCGGTCTCTTCCAGTTCCCACATCTCTGTATTCATAGTTTGCTCCTCATGGTAACTAGAGGAGGTTTGCAAAATCCATCTAGAACATGGTGCTAATGGATAATGTAAATGACAAAGCAAAAATCTCGCCATCTACTATCAGTGGAGATATGCTGTCTTCATATATAATGTGCCATCACTTCACCCTCCTTTTAAATACTCACACACACACAGGCATACACAAACACAAAACCAAAACCTAGAAAACCAACCCAGAGTATTCAACTTGAGCATCAAGAAGGATCAAAGCAAGTGCTTGCAGATACATGTAAAAGAAGAAGACGAGTCCCAGAACACCCAACCCACGAACCCTAGTTAATAGAGTGACCTGATTGGAGTGACCATTCTACAGTGCAGTTTCCACCAGCCTGGGAATGCGACTGTGCATTTTATTCAATAACCACACTAATGAAAGACTGGGGGAGGCATTCTTACGTCCTTGTCTGATGTGATTATACTTTCAAGGCTAACGATCAGAAAACCTAATAATTATGGAACAGTGGACTTCTGTGTTTTGCCTGTTGTGTAAAAGCAGATGCAAATTGGTTTTCTTTACATTTAATTAAGTGATTTGATATACTTGTGACTGCTGTAGTGCCAAAGAGTAATGTTCATCTACTTGATTCACTCAGCTACTTCCCAAGTGTTATATGAATGGGGCATTTTGTGCGTGATTCTAAGGGAAGCGTAAGTAAAGCAAACTTTATTGTTTGTCATTTCTTAGGGATATAGTACATAAAGAAGGAATACCACTGCAGAATATAGAACTAAAACACAATTAAAGCAGGGGAAAAACATAAATAAATAAAATGATATTAGAATACAATGTCTCGCTCGCTCACTCACTGTCATCGTCAGTGCTGGCTTCAGCAACCTCCTGTGGGTTTCTGAGATTGTTGTGTTTATAGATAAGAGTAGAAACCCCAGTCTCTCTCCAACAGGGGGTTTTGAACTGCTTCCTAACTTGTAACCACTATACCCCCAGGGCTGTTTACAACCAATGATACATAGAGTGATAGTACATGTCTGGAGTAAGGTCCATAGGAATTTAATGGAGGGTTCTATGGTTTTCAGGAATGCAAATTAAAGTTCATATTGAATGTGAAATTTGAGCTAAAGATAAGGAATATTTTACAACTCGGATGTCTTTGTGGAGGAAGGGAAAGATTCTAGACATAGAATATTACACAAGAGAAACTCAAAAGCAAGACAGATAAATATTAAGTTTGAAAATGTCCACATGGGTTCAGCTCTTAGCTAAGTAGCTTGTGGCGGCACTTTAGAGTTCTTACAAGGATGATTAGGGCTAGAACATAGTAAATGGCAAACATGCATGGACCTCATCTTATAGGCAATGGGGAGTCATTGAGTCATGCTGAGTTGGAGAATAATCTGATAAATCCTCATATTTGTGAAATTGATCAGGCATCAGCTCTGTAAAGTCATATTTTAGAAAAGAAAAAATATAAGAGATTATAAAACACTTGGGAGGTCATTGTATCTTCTCTGAGTCCTTAGATGCGGAATGAGGACAAAGGCAGGAAAGAGGGAGAACAGTTAGATAATGACAGACCTTTGTGGCACAAATGATAGTCCACATGTGGAGAGAGGTGGGAATGAAAGAGAAATCATCTGAGTACCTTAGGAGATCTGCCAGTGTGTTGGGTTACTTCTTGCACTGCTAACCACACAGGGTCACTGAGTGTGGTAGTTACATAATTTCATGTCAACATGAGGATATTAAGAATGAACGTCGATCAGGTCACAGCCTAATGCTTCCTTGTGTGCCTGGTCTTCTCATGAGGATTCTGCGAACTTCATCTCTTCCTCCCTGGTGGTGAGATACACCCTCTCTGTACTACACATTCTTGTGGGCAAGACACAATGGAG
>PVJH01034663.1:0-20418 GCA_004026705.1 Nesogale talazaci
TAGGACCATGGCTGGATCATCCGAGCTCCCCTGGGCTATTTCCGTTGGACAACTTGGAAAAGCAGGACCCCAGGGGCAGAGAGGGCTGCCTTCCGGCAGACAGAGGGACAAGACATCGTTATCAGCACATGTATCCAGCTTTGGGAACTACTGCCATGTCATGAAATGAACTTTTTGTTAAAGAGTATCTTCTGACAGCTGGGCATTTTTGAACTCTGGTACAGCTCTGGTGTGATCTAATAAAAAGAGTCTGGACCGGGAAGCTCACACAGAGCTGCCGTGCCCAGCCGCCCCCACACCCAGAAAGATTCTGCAGACCCCACCTCACCTCGAGGGCTCAACTGTGAGCCTAGGGAGCCGCCCCACCCACACCTACGACCGCCCCCACCCCCCACCCCTCTTAGGACTGGAGCACAAGTGAACTCCCTTCAAAATCGGAAGAGAGGACGGGGACTGAGTCTTATGCACAGATTCGTGCAGCTGGCCTTCTTTACATGGCCCCTTCTGTGTGGCTGGACTTGTTTTTAAAGCTGACAATATTTCAGAAAGAAGCAAGAAGGCTTTGTGCAACACACTTCCTCGACAGCATAAAAAGTCATCAGCCCACTCGAGCCCTCACACCTGGCCTGCATCTGTGCGCTGTTTCTTGCTGGAGGGAGCAATTCGTCAAAAGGAGGCACGAGTCTCTGACACCTCTGACACGAGGATGGCTTTCTTTGGAAGTGTTATGGGCGATCAGAGCTTTCCAGACACTTCTCTGAGGATAAATGCCAAGCAGGTTTCATTTTCCCACGTCAAAACTGACAAAGAGCGCCCTGAACGGTGACACCCCCACCCGCAACCCAGAAGCCAAGCAGGCGGACCACACAAGACCTTCACCACATGACCTCTGACTTCCAGGTAAAGAGCCATCAGGGACAAAGCCGTCTTGTGTTCCCTTCCTGTGAACTTGAGGACAAAAGTGAATCAATGTGGGAAACCACTGAGCGAAGAAGAATAGAGGACATGGGGGTGGGCGGAGGAAGGGGCGTGTTAACCAGTGTTCAGTCAGCCTGGTAGCAAATGCCATGGCCTACCTGTGTATGATGTTTTCTGCTGAAAGTCTTTAGGAGACAGTGTCTTCATGTTAATTGAGAGCTATGTCAGCGCCTTGGGATGCACACTATTCCAGCCATCCTGTGGCGGCCATTCTGCTATATTTTGCTTATATTTATGTATGTGGAACGGTGTCTCAGAGCATTGGAGGGATGCACTCTCTCATAGCTATTTATTTGTTTCTCTAGTCTTTGATAAATGAAACCCAGGAGAGTGAGACCTATAGAGAAAGAAAGCCCCCCTAGGGCTGGGGGGGGGGCAGGAAGAGGGAGAGGGGTGGAAAAGATAAGGAAGGATATCAAGAAGCCTTGGAAGGAAAAAATGTGTCTGGAGACAGATTATGGAAGGAATGGCACAACTATGTTTGATGTGGTTGAACTGTGGAATGATATATGTATTAAGGACCAAGCTACAGCAAATTAATTTTTTTAAGAACAACAAAAAACCATCGATCTAGGATGGAGTTCTGGACTCAAAATAAATCTTCACTCCAACTCAGGAACAATTAGTTCTTACGTCACGGCCCCACTCGATACTCAGCTTCATGAAATGATCACTGAAGATAGGGTGCTGCAACAAAGTGTGGTGAAGAGAGATGGTGCCCAGCTACCAATCAGAATCATGTCTAGAGTCTTGAAGACTTGTATTCAAACAAGCAGCCATCTAAGGGAGGCATCTATCAAATCCACATGGAAGAAGCACTCCAGCTTGCGTGATCCATAGGTGACAATTGCAAAATCCAAATAGAGTGAAAGTATCAGAGCTAAAATTATGAACACCCAATTTGTAGACGTCTACGGAGGACAATGGGATCCCAAAACCCATGTGCAAAGTATACAGTCAGATGAAGCCACTGGCAGAGCCACTCTAGCCACAGGCAAGGGTCCCAAAAGGCTGTATTATGAGGCAGAGGCCATTGTAACCTGGATGCTGGATAGAACCTAGCCAGTTGGCTTCCCCATAGACACATCCTGAAATTGTTCTGGGGGCGAATATCTCTTAGGTGTTCCATGACAAAAACTTCCCTTCCATCTTGAATGTTGATGGTGGTCTTCTTCTATTTTTGCCTTTATACTACCATGAGCTTATCCTTACAACCTTAGGGAGACTTGTTTTTCATTGTTTTCTGTGGATTTTCCCAGCTGTGACGCACAGGAGTGGAAGTACAATGATAATAACTGATGCAAGGTGTGACAGAGAATGTGAGGGAGCAAGATGGGTGACAGGGAGGGGAGAGGTAATTTGGAGTAAAGCATGAAGGTGGGAAGGGAAGGGAAGCCCTGGAGATGATCCTGATTGAACAGCTCACTTCGGGGGCAAATTGATCATGAAGGAAATGCTCTAGGATGTTTGTGGTGGTGCCTGTACAATTCCCCCTTTGTATGTTTGAATGACTGAACTCTTGGATTTTGTGATATGTAAATTATGTGCCAATAAAAACTCTTGGGGCGGGGGGGGGGAGAAGAACTAGAGCAGGCAGACCTCCTTTGAATCAGATACAAACGGATCAGTGTCACGAGGTCTAGCTCCACCTGGTAGCTTGGCGGTCCAGAACACAAAAGAAAGTTCTGATGACACAATCCTACCCTTGCCCTCACTTTCTCTGTAACCATCAGGCCATGTTCACAGTTAAATGGCATTTGCCTTTGGAACTTCTTCCTATATCCAAAGGCATCAGACCCTGGCATTAGAAAGAGTTGGGTCTTGTCTGGTCTGACAAGCTGAGAATATTTATGTACAACCTGCACTTTAAACAGTCACCTTCTTCTTTTTAGTAATGATGATTTAATTCTGAGAAGCTGCAAAAAAAGAACTCACTAAATGAGTCAGAAGACTGGTCAATAACATTGGTCAGCCAATGAAACATGAGATCCCCACCGTTTAGGGAGGTTTATAGCAAAGGGTAAAAACTGCTCAAGGACAGAATTGAATACAAAAATGGTGTTATAGAAACATAGCTACAGCACTTCATACATATGAGGATTCTTCCATTATCTTTTAATTTCACTTTCCCCTGAACTTTTTGAAGTTCCATCATTCAGAATGAATAGTAAATAGAGTTGAGGAAACGGCTTTAGATGAGAAAAGTGGGGAGTAGAAACATCTATCCACTGAAGAAAGGAATTTTATTCTATTGTGAAAGATTTATTGACCTTCTGCATAGGTATCATACAACCTGAATTATCAGTTCCAAGGTATACAATGTTGTTTGACAAGAGAAAGAGTGACATCTTTCCTTGGCCAGAGGACCGTAAGATCAGAGAGTGAGCATCTCATTGCCAAGGGCACCAATGTGTGGGAAATTGCAGGTATAAATTCTCAGATACTTCAGTGTTCAATGAGACCCTGACGGCTCAGAATTCTCATTTCCCCCTTCTGAACTAAATAAGAAAACACTGAGACCTCCCTGTGATTTTTTTTTTAAAGAAGCAGTGCGTTGATGACTGTGCCCCGCAAGGTACACTGTTAGGGGCTGTCATCTGTAAACAGGAGACTGTTGAGGTCTGGTAAACTATATCTTTAGAACTGATGGATTTTGTTTGTCAAGGTCAGATAGATCCCCTCCACCCAAACCACAGTTGGGGGTGGAGAGAAGGCGTGAAATGTAACCAGACGCTGTACTGCCGGCCACTAAAACATCATGGAATTGCAATTCTGTCTGTGACCATTTGCTATGGGCAAGAGCAACTTAAATCAGAGCCCTCAGCCCTGATTTATGGTGGAGGAACAGCTCAGAGAGGAGTGGCCGAGCAGCACACCAGTCACCCGTCATGGGTGGACACTAAGTGAAATATTTAGAAGGAAAGAGGTACAGCCAGAGACTGTAGGGCCCTGCGTGCTATGAGCCCCAAGCGAATTTTAGGCTCCTCTCGCTTCCAAAAGTTGCACTTGTTTTCACTTCACAAAGTCCACGTCCAGGGAGAACTCCTGGATTGATCAGGCTGGTAAGGTGGGGGGTGGTGAACAAAGTCCATCTCATCTTTCAATTCATAAGGTCTCTCCCTCGCTCTCATTCTGCATGATCCTCCAGGCTAGGAGGCCACTTTAAAGAATTCACCCGTTTTTCTTATACTCAGGGGAAATTCCTCAAGATGCCTTAGAACTAAGCACCGAAATCAGCAGCCCATGTTTCAGGCCTGTTCTTAGGGAGGTCACATTCCCAACCCTAAAAGAGGATGTGGCCCAAACCTCCACTTAGCGAAGATGAGGGTGGAAAGGCGAAGATGAGGGTGGAAAGGAGAAATCTGCCGAGGACAGGGGAGAAGACACATTTCTAAGAGTGTTCTCCTCTGGGGAGTTTGAAATGCAACCCAGCTAGCACACTCCCATATATTGCCCTCTTTTCTATTTAGCATTATTTTGAGAATTTTTTTTTTAAAAATTGTGTGTGTGTGTGTGTGTGTGAACATGAATAAAGAGAAAGAAGGTGAGAAAGTGACTCCACTGGTCATTTTCCCTAGGTAATTAGTATGAGGATTTAGCTATTTTAAACAAAAGGCATCTTCTGGGAGACACAGTTTTCTCCACCCAGATTTTCGCCCTAAAACAGGAACCCTTAAATATAAAAAGCCAACCATCCTCTAAGGTCCCTGCATCTCAGGAACATGTCAGTGAGTCAATATACTATTCATTGTGCTAATATTCATTTAATTCCTAAGACTTCATTTCCAACAGTGAGCCAGGTAAGCCTCTCTTAAACAGATTCATTCGTTGAGTCAACAAACTTTTGATACAAAGCACTAACCTTGGCAACGTGAGGAACAGAAAGATGAATGCGCCACATTGGTTATCTGTAAGGCAAGAGCAAGACAAATGTGCCCATAAGTGAGTATCAGCCAATCTGTGCTCAGAAGTAATGTGCAAGGTGGTACTGGAATTCAGAAAGAAGAGCGGCTTCCCGGTTAGTTTATCCAAGAAGACCTCCAGAATGTGGGCATTTGAGCTCAGTCTTGAAGGACTGGCCAAAAAGCAGGGGCACGATGCAGTCATGTGGGAAACAATGAAAGTGAAGTCTGGGGGCTAAGGCGCGTAAAGCCGTTTTCATATATGATGAGAAGCAGGGGAGAAAATGAGGCCCCAGCAGTGCCAGGCTAGGCCACGGGCAAGACAGTAAGAGAATCACAAAGAGAATCTCTGATAGTGGTCACGGACCATCGCTATGTTGTCGACTTGCTGAAGCCACTGCTTCCAGCAGGGCGGTCCTGGATAGGTTGCCAGGATGCGAGCAGCTGCCACTGAACGAAGAAAAAAGACAAATCCTGAGGACTGGCTAGTAGGTGGCTGATCAGCCAGGGAACAGAAGCAGAAGTGCCAAGAAAGGGAGCAGGTTTGGGGCCAATGATGAGTCCATCATTAAAAATTTAGACATTCAAGAAGGTTCCACAGCCACCTTTTGATAGTGGCTAGCATAGTGGATAGCATGCTGCAACACAGTGCAGTGACAAACTAAGAGCAGATAATCCAGATCCTTCTCTTCTCTCCAGGCAATTCCACAGCAGAGCTTTGGCAAGACAGATATCTAGAAAAGAAAGTTCTACTTCCCCCACCCATTGGAATGGTCATCACTGGAAAAATGTGTTATTTATAGATAACCTGTTATTTATAGCTAACCTAACTCATTCTGTCCTGGTCTCTGATCCATGTCTATTAGAAGATACACACAGGGCTCAGGGCACAACACTCTGAACCTTGGATGTTTTGTAAGAAATGCTCGTTCTCTATCTGGTCCATTCTTCTTACCTTTTGTATCGGGTTGGTTTGATTTACAATGCTATGTAAGCAGTTTCCTAATTATTTACCCAGTGATGCAAAATATCCTAAAGCTAGTTTATATTGCCAATGAATATATGTAATATTTAATGTTATACGCCAATGTGTAATATATGACTTTAAATTATTCCATTTTTATCTAGCTCTTTCCTGTACTGCAAATAAGGGTGGTTGTAACCGTCATTAAATTGGTCCATAGCTACCTTAGTTCTTTTCTGCAAGATCATGAGTTTCTAGGTATGTTCTAGGTAGAGAGGTGGGAGTGAGGGCACAGTAAGAAGACAAGGCTCGGGCAGAAATGAAAAGTACAGAGAGGATTTATTCGGGAAAATGACTCCCGGATGAGTTCTGCAGGCAATCAAGTTAGGCTAGGGAAGTGGTGTCTGGTACTGGGGCAGTGGGATATATGTAGGGTAGGAGCTAAAGGCATGCAGGTTGATAAAGGGAAGGGAGGTTTCTTGTGCTGCATTTGCAAGTTTGGGGTCTGGAGATGACCTGTTAGCAAATCATCTTTTTTTTTCAAACCTGCTTTCTGGAATGCTAGGGAGAAGGGCTGTGCCCTCTCTGTCTTGGGAGATAACCTCTGTGAGATGCCAGAAGCAAGGTTCACACAGTTCAGCAGGGTGTTCATCTCCTTCTTGTGAGGCTGGTGCAAGGGGCTGCCTGATCTGGGGGTCTGCCTTGTCTGGACCCCCAAGCATGTATGTTTTCACCAGGGAAGGACACTTTACTAGCATATTATGATAGCATCTCAGCATTTCACATAGCTTAATTCTATTAATAAAAATGAATTTAAAAGTCAATATCTTTTTAATTACAGCTTTTTATTTAGCTCTTTCCTGCACTGCAAATAAGTGTGCTTGTAACTGTCATTAAATTGGTCCATAGCTCCCTTTGTTCTTTTCAGCAAGATCATGAGTTTCTAGGTAAAGTGAATTGATTAAAACTCCCTATGTGACCCTGACTGTGGCCACAGTTCAGCTACTAAGAACTTTATGCAGATATTTATCCCTAAGTGAAAGAGTTGGCTAAAGATCACTCCCCCACAGAAGCCATCTTGAAGACAGCTCATACTGAGCCATCAGCAGCCCTGGTCATCTCAGCAGCTTCTTCGAAGGACTCACTACCAGATGCAATTTTATTATTTGGCCTGTAGACCTCAGGGAATATGAGTTGTCCCCACTTTGGTACTCAATTTCTAACTCCTTCATTCCATAATTGTATAAAGGGACTTCGGAAAGTTCATGGGAAAATGAGATGAAAAGATCTTGGAAATTTTTCCATGAACTTCTCAAAGCCCCTTGTCTGTTTCTCATTCAGACAAAAGGCTGCCACAACTGGAACATCAGAGGCCCATGAGCCCTTGACCTTCATGTCCATGAGAAGGAGGCCAAGCGACAAAGTGCATGTCTGAGAAAGCACATGTCAGAAGCTTTAACACCAGAGCTTGGTGTAGAACGGCTGCTGACAGGGGACTGCTAGGAAAGGGTAGATGGAGAAGAGACATCCCATCTGCCCCTAGATGCTGAGCGCTGTAGGGCAAGGCTCTGAAGCACCTTGAATCAACCAACAGGTGTTTTTTGCTTGACAGAAAGGAATACACACAAAGAAAGACTGGGGAGCCTGCTTGCTGACTTACAACCCAGCCTTCAAGACTTGGGTGGCTAACAACGGTGTTGCCATAGTCACCAAGCATGCTCAATTGTGGAAAACTGTCCACTTATTTCAAGGCTAAGCCAGAGCAATGTCATTTAAAGAAATACTGTACTTTGATCTAGGCCTAATTCAAGGTAGTGATATTGTGGGTGGTGCCGTAGGCAAGGGTGAACTAGCTACATAGCTACAAAGGGGGAAATTTCTCTTTTTTTTTCTTCACTATTTTATATTCAATGTTACCAGAAAATTAAAAATAGATTGAGAAATAAATATGTGACCACTACAGCTTTCTTTATTTAAAAAAATATATATGCTTCAGATGAAGCTGTGTCTTAAAGGAAGTTGGTCAAATAATGGTAAAGTAGCAAAGTCAAATGATCTTGACCTTAAATCATTTCTAATTCATCTAATGCTCATTAATTTTGAAATGAAAGTGCATTCTCTTGCATCCGTGCTCCTCACGAAGAGAACAGCACATAGTTGTAAATGGAAAGCAAGCAGGGCTCGGGTTAAATGAATCTTCAGATCACAGATGAAGACCAAGAGAACTTATTCCTCACATAACCATAAAATTGTTGACTGGAACTGAAAAGGCTCATAAAAATGCCATCATTAATCCAGTACTTTCTCTCAAAAGTATATTTCTAAGGAATTTTTCTGTCTTATCACACTCAATATATAACTCGATCAAAATGCTTAACAAATTGCATTATACTTTTTCCTTGGCTATCTTTTTCCTTCAATAGAATATGAATTCTCTAGGGCCTAGAAATCCTGTTTTTAAACTCATTTCTTGTATTACTGATGTTGAGTGCACGACTCTCACTGAGGGGTATGAATAGCTTACTGGGCATTTGATTGGAAGAAGGGACAAGTGAATCAGTGAAGGGGATATGGATGGATGGATAGGTGAAATGAGATGCACTGATAAAGCTGAAAAGGAGAGCCTAGCCAAGAATCTTTATATAGCTGTTGCTGTCATTTCTAGATCTGTGTCCCTGTGGTTTAAATATGTCCTTACATCTCTGATGGAGACGTCCCAAAGGAAATCTTTCGAGGCTTAAGTTTCCATCAACATTTGGCTTTTGTTCCTACTTTACAAAAAAGCTAGCACTCAGATCCCTGAAACGGCCCCCTTGCCTTTGTCATCAATTGACTGCCTCCATCTCTCAGCAAAAGCCTCTGTTGGCCCAATTTCCCTCTCACTCTACAGAAGCGTGGTAGTTACACACAGGCATTGGCTTTGCTGTATTGACCATCGTCCCCTGAGATCCTGCCGTCAAACTGTTCATTCCCATTGAGTCAACTCAGACGCATGGCAGCCCCAAGTGTGACAGGGTCCAGCAGCACCCAGTCGTGGGCCATCTTCACCGTCACGAGGGGCTTGACTTCTTGGCAGGGACTCTGTGGACTTTCAGTTCCATCCAACTAGGAGGCTCATCTGACAGCTTTCTATCACACCACATTCCGTGATGGGACAGAGCGTTTTCACTGGCCAGCCTTTGCTAGATCTTTAAGCCTTTCGTTCTAGTTCACCTTAGTCTAGAAGCGCCTCTGAAAGCTTGGGTGGCTAGGATGGCATTTTAAATACTGGTGACATGGCTTCCATTCTCATAAAAAGCAGGCCACCACAGTACTACAAAACATATGAAAAAAGAGATTTTTTTATTTGAAAAAAAAATGAAGATTTCTAAATCTACTTCTATACCAACTTATCTTTAATATTGCTGTGTGTGTGTGTGTGTGTGTGTGTGTGTGTGTACAGGGCGGGGGGGAACAGGGGAAGTGGAGTTAAGAATTTTAAAATAAAAAACATATGAAAATTCTATATAAGATTATGAGTGTTTTGCCAATGGCCAGCTGAAGGAGAACCTGGCCTAAGGATGTGTGTGTGCCTCTTACCCTTCTTTTATTCTGTCCATAGGATAGCAATGATCTCAACCAATCTGTCCCAGGCAACTGACAGGAGACAAAGAAAAGGTCTCTACCCTGGCTGTAGACATAACCAAGGGTGGAGCGCGCGCGCACACACACACACACACACACACACACCATACTTACAATAGTTATGGTTCCATTTATAAACCATTGTTTTAAAAAGAGAGGGAAAGAAAAAACATGATAAGGACACTGAATCCTGGAAAAGGAACATTAGTTCTTATAAATGGAGGAAGCGTGGGGAATAGATTACATTATTGTAATGAACGTTTGTCATAAATAATAGAATAAAGAGGTTCCCTTCATGATAGAAGTGCAAGTTGTGACACAAAGTACCCCTTTTCTCCATTTGCCTTTAATCAAGATGCCCTGAGAAAATGAAAGCAAGGAGAATGAGCTTGAACTTAAAAGAAATAAACTGTGCACAGGAGTAATTGATACACCCCATTCATTATCATTCTTTTTGCATTTGCTTTAGGATAGAATTGAGGGGGGAAATCAAAAGTTTGTGAAACTAACAAATTATACCCCCCTCAAAAAAAATACATTTGTTCTTAGTTTTCAAGTTTTTGAGACTGGAAGTTCTACCTCTCCAGTAGACCTATAATGATTTCCTCTCCGTTGTCCTGGATCCCTGGATGGCCAAACTTGGAGCACCCTAATTGACCTTCCCTTTCCCAAAGCAGACAGCACTGTGAAACGCTGCCTGCCCCATGCCCATTCAAATGCCTTTGTGTTGCTTGATTCATTCAAGCTTAAACAGTGAGGGAGGTGGGGGGGGAGAAGCTGCTGAAAGATCATCCTCAGGGATTCTCTTAACCCAGAACCCTAATCCAGCTTTTCAAGTTCTCTCAAGTGCATGTAAACAGAGATTTTTGACCAATTCTTTCCACCCCCTGAGGTCAAGGAAGCAGCTGTGCTTCTGAAAACTGACCTAAGCCATACAGGCGATTTTCTCTTGGCTTTTAAGGCTGGTGGGACATTCAAGAGAGGACAGGCTCCCTGAGACAGACACTTTCTCACCCCATTCTCCAACCTGCCTCCCAGAAAAACAGGAATGTGTCTTACCTGGGGACAACCAAAGTCTTTTATGTCACCTTCAGTCATTAAAATGTGGGGCAAATACTGTTTTTTAAGAGTGAAGCCATGACTTCAATTCTACCTTACAAATCCGGCTAGACTAGAGCATGTACACTAGTACAGATAAGAGCTCACAACACAGGAAATCCAGGAGAAATAAACCACCCCCTCAGGACCAATAATGAGAGTAGAGATACTAGGAGGATAAGGGGAAGATGAGGGTAGAAAGGAGATCTACACAAGGCCTGCCAAGGGGGGATGGACAACAGAAAAATGGGTGAAGGGAGACAGCAGTCAGTGTAACACATGGTGGGGGGAACGAATAAATTATTAAGGGTTCATAAGGGGGAGGAGGATTGTGGAGTGGGGAAATGAGCTGATACCAAGAGCTCAAGTAGAAAGAAAATGTTCTGGAAATGATGATGGCAACATGTGTAAAAATGTGCTTGACATAATGGATGGATAGATGGGATGGATGGATGGATGGATGGATGGATGGATGGATGGATAGATGGTGATAAGAGCTGTAAGAATTCCTGATAAAATGATTTATTAAATAGTTTTTTTAAGTTAAAGCTTTTCTTATGGGGTGGCTTGGTTGATTAGGGAAAATAGAGAAGGACCTGAAAACCTGGACACTGTGATGCCTAGCCCTGACTTGAGAACTCTTGACTGCGATCCCAGAGCAGACCATGCTTTCTTGATAAAAAAAAAAAAAAAAAAAAAAAAACAGTATTCATCTGGACATTTTTGTAGTGTCATTTTCTACAAAGCAATTTTGTAAAGAAGGTAAGGCAAGTATGGAACACCTGCCAATTATGAAACTTGAGGTACCAAGAGGTTAATTTACAGAAGGTCCTAAGGATAGCTACAAGAGAGACTGTATTTGGCCCATCATCTGACTCCAAAGCATAGAATTCCTTCCACTGCCTTGCACCCTGCCGCTCTGATTCAAAGCATTACTTAGCCTGCTTAAGAGAAGGGTGGCATGCTTCGGCCTAGTACATGCTGTAATTGCTATACTGATGCAGCCCTGCATCTTGTTATTAGGTGCCATCCAGTGTCCCCCTGACAATAAGTCCAAAGTACACAAGGTAAAGTGTACCCTTCTTTGCCTGTAAGAAGCATTCTGGCTGTACTTCTAAGACAGAGTTGTTTGGTCTGGGGCAGTTTGTGGTACTTTCAATAGTCTTCGCCACAGTTCCAGCACATCAATTCTTCTTCGGTCTTCCTTTGCAGTGTCCAGCTTTCACCTGCATGTGAGACAACTGAAAATACTATGGCTCGGGTCAGGCACACTTAGGTCCACAAAGTAACCTCCCTGCTTTTCAGTACTGTACAGAGGTCTTGTGCAGCAGAGTTGCCCAATGCAATGTGTTGCTTGATCTCTGGACTGATACTTCCACAAGCACTAAGTATGGATCTAAGTAAGACAAAATCAATATCTTGACAGCTTCAATATTTTCCCCATTTATCATGAAGTTACCTATTCATCCAGTTGTGAGGATGGTGGTCTTCTTGACATTGAGTTGTAGTTCATACCAAAGACTGCAATCCCTGATCTTCATCAGCAAGTGTGTCTAGTGCTCCTCATTTTCAGCCAGCACAACTGTGTCATCTATATATTAAAGGTTGTTAATAGACCTTCCTCCAATACTGATTCAGATTCTTCTTCATAATCCAGTTTCTCTGACTACTTCCTCAGGATGCAATAAATACAGCGAGGATGCAACCTGACACACACCTGTCCTGATTTTAAACTATGCAGTATCCCCTAGTTCTGTTTGTGCAACAGTCTCTTGATTCGTGTACAGATCCCATATGAGCACATTGAAGTGTTCTGGAATTCCCATTCTTGTCAAAGCCATCCATAATTTGTTGTTATCCACACAATCAAATGCCTTTGGCATAGTCACTAAAAACAAGCAAACGTCTTTCTGGTATTCTCTGCTTTCAGCCAAGAAGCAAATGACATCAGAAACGATATCCCTGCCTCCACATCCTCTTCTGAATCCTGCCAGAACTTCTGACAGCTCCCAATCAGTGCATTGTTAGATGATCTTCAGTAAAATTTTACTTGCAGGTGATAATAAGATATTGTTCTATATCTTTTGGTTGGGTTACTTATCTTTGGAATGGGTACCAATATGGAATTCTTCAAGCCAGTTAGCCAAATAACTGCCTTCCAAATTATCTGAGAAAGACAACGATGCTTCCAGCGCTTCACCAGCTGGGTGAAACACTTCATTTGTCATTCCATCAATTCCTGGAGGCTTGGCTTGAGCTAGGGCTTTCAATGCAGCTTGAACTTCTTCCATCAATACCAGTCATTCTTGCTTATATATTACCTCTTGAAATAGTGGAATGTTGATTAGTTCTTTTGGGTACAGTGATGGTATTTTTTCCAACTTCTTTTGATGCTTCCTGCATCCTTTGATATTTTTCTTATAGCATCTTATAATATTGCAACTCAAAGCTTGAATTGTTTCTTGAGTTCTTTCCATTTAAGATATGCTGAATATGTTCTTCCTCTGGGTTTTCTAAGTCTTTGCACATTTTCTTATAATAACACTGCCTCCTTGGACTGCCCTTTGGAGTTTTCTATTCAGCACTTGACTTCATCATTTCTTCCATTTGCTTTATCTGTTGTATGAATAAAAGTAACTTTCAGGAGGGAGTGGAAAAACAAAGCGCTGATACCAATGGCTCAAGGTGAAAGTAAATGCTTTGAGAATGATAATGGCAACAAATGTACAAAGGTGCTTGACACAATGGATGGATGGATGGACTATGGTAAGAGTTGTATGAGCCCCCAATAAAATGAATTTAAAAGAAAAAATTTTAAAGAGTAAGTTTCAGAGTCTCTTGTGGCAGCCACTTTGGCCATTTCTTTCTCTCTTGTCTTCTTATTGACCTTTTCCTTTCTTCATGAATGATGTTCTTAATGTCTTTCATAGCTCATTCTACTGCCATTTATGTTCAAGACATCGGATCTGTTCTGTAATGTTCTCCAAACTAACAGACAGTGGTGACCCTGGATCTTAGGGAGGTGGTAATTGTGTCAGTCCACCACTAGGTGTTCCTGATAAACCTCAGTCATTCAGCATGGCTGCAGGAAGTGTCACCCAATAGGAGGCCTTCATTGAGCCTCCAAAAGGGAGCCTGGCCTTTTCGTGGTAGACCAATGCTATCAATACTGATTTTGTGCCAGGTGTCCCAATGGATGCCTTTAGTTATGGAACTTCACAGTAACCCAATGAAGAAGGTGCAGTCAGGATTCTCATTTCTCTATTAAAGAATCCAAGAAAGCTTTTAGTGATCTTGACCAGGGAATGTGATTGAATACTGAAACCTGGGCAATTTGACTCCACAACCCTGACTTTTAAGCCCTCACCTAAAATCCCCAGAGGAGAGTATGCCTTCTGGAGTATTCCTCAAGACTCCCCAGACTCAACTGGCTTCTAAACCATTGCAAAGCATGTTGTCTTACAAACCAAGAGTAGCCAACCCCATCAGCTTAGGGGTGCACTGACCAAGAAAGGCAAGAGCTGTCATGTTAGCACTATCCAGCTATCCTGACATTTCTCTTTGGGTAACTCAGCAGACATGGAAATATAGATGTTCCAGAGAATATCTCTTGTTGGAAGCCTGATCCAAGCAAGCCCCATGGTTAAGAGCTAGCCTCTTACCAAAAAAAAAAAAAATAGCTAACCTCTTCAAAAGCCTTAAAAGAGAAAGAAATGATAAGGTTACTGGTCTGAAATCAACAGGAGCCATATAAAACCCAGGTTTTTAATCTCACAGATGTTTTGAATGGCCACTTTAATGGGATCGCCCTTCATTCTTTGAGAATCCCTGCCCACTGCCATCAGGTGGATTGTGACTCATAGCGACCTCATAAGAGAGTTGTTCCTTAGTGCTTCTGAGATTGTGGAACTTTACAGGATCGGAGAGCTTCATCTCTCTTCCGGAGAATGGTTGGTGGATTCAAACTGCTGATCTTGTGACTAGCAGCCCAATACAATGACTCACTATGCTACCGCCACCAAGACACCTTGCTTTAAAAATGGGCCCTGGGAGAGGGAACAGCTCCACCTGCTGAGGCCTTCCTTTCTGGCCATCCTGGCCATCCTTGTGTGTATGGGAGGACACACACACACACACACACACACACACACTGACTATTAGAAGCCAGTCTCTTAGTCCCTTTGTGACAAATCTCACTTCACCCAGAGAACTGCTTTGCCCCAGAGCAGGTTTCTGTGAGACCTCGTTGTCAGGAAGACCAAGTTAAAGAAGGCAGCTAAATTCATGACCTAGAAGGATAAGAGGACACGGAGTCTGGAAGCTTCTGACCTCAGCTCACCTGCTGACATTCAAGGTGGGCTGCTTTTCCAGGTCACCCGGAACCTTGCTGCAAGCTGGCTGGTGGTTGCAAGGCTCCTCGGCCGAAGAAGTCCTGTTCATTTTCTTACTCAACCAGACTTGGATCTCTGTTTTGAAAGGGCCCTTCCTGTGTTTTGCTATTTAAGTTCCTTCTCCAGGAGTCGAAGACAGAGGCGACTTCTTCCTTGGGCTGCAGGTCTCAGGTTACCAGCCCCAAGAGGATGTTGGTTTCTCCCTGGGGACTCATGTTGAACATGCCTAGGCCTCAGAGGAGACCCAGAAGTCATCTCTGCTGCTAGCCAAAACAAAAGCACCTCAGTTGTTCTGTCTTCCCCACCCCCACACCTTGAGCAAGGCCACTACGGCTGGTGGATGTCAATAATGCCCAGGAAGGCAGCTAGCTTTCATGCAAACCAAACCAACCCCCAGGGACCCTATAGAACCAAGTGGCACTGCCCCCACAGGGTTTCCAAGCCCATCAATCATGACAGAAGCAGCCTGCCACACCTGCCTCCTGCCCAGCCACCGGTGGGTCTCAACAGCCTAGTTCTCACTTAACAGCCAAGCGCATCACTACTGCACTACCAGGTCTCCCTTAGAGACAGGCTGCTCCTAGGGAATTCAGCCATGCCCTGGAGCAGGGGTGACAAACTGCTCTCAAAGACCCGCCCCCACCCGCTGCCATGGAGTTGGTTCTGACTCAGCCTCTTCCTCATGCCACACCCCTGTCATACAGTTCTTGTAGCGGGAAGCTCCACCCCCAACCAGGAAATTGTTTTGGTTGCTACTTCATCGCTGTAAATGTGCTACTGTGATGAATCGGATGACCCCAAAAAGGTCGAGACCCACAGGTTGAGGACACATATATGGGTCTGAATCAAGGACCTCGCTTTAGCAACCCAACACTTGCTGCCAGGATCCCTAATCTGAGCAGTTATTTGTTTCAATCCTTGCTGGGTCCAACCGAATGAGTGATGTTAAACCTAGGCCATCAATTGGAGGTGGACAAAGAAGGATTCCTCTAAAGGAATCTGGATCGCCCCGCCTTCCAGGTGCCTCTGGGTGGGGTCCAACTGCCAATGAAGCCCAGGGACCCTCTCCTTAGAGATGACACCCTGGAAAGCCTATGGCACGATTCTACTGTGTAAAACGCAGGAGGCCTTGGGGTGCGGGATGGGATGTTGGTCACGGTGAGGCTGACTCACCACAACAATCACAAAGCGCTGCCATTTGAAGTCTTGCTGGAAATAGAAAGTGACATGGAATCAGGGAGCTTCGAACCTCAGAAGTCAGGCAGTCCAACCTGCTGGAGGTGGAAGCTGTGGCCAGCTAGTTCCAGAAAAATCGGCCGCCTTGGTTGGCAGCCATACTCTGTCCTTCCTCCGGGGCAGCTAGGAGCCCATGCATGGCGATGGGGTGCAACCATGCGTGCGGGGCTTCTCGTCCAGAGCCCTGCTCTTGCGGAAACCCACTGGACTCGGGGTGCAGAGGGCGGGGCTCCCGAGAGCTCATCCAGGAACAGCCAGGGCAGTTAGCCGAGGCCGAGAGCTGTGTGTGACAGGTCAAGAGAGACCAGGGAGCAGGAGGCTCCAAGGGGGCCCAGAGGGGCTTCAGCGGCACCCGAGTCCCCCTTCTCTCCCTCGTTGACTTGGAGCAAGAAGATAGGTACGACCCGGCGTTGCCCTCCAATGTTGCCGTGCGTCGGGTCCGATTCTGGGACAGGGTGAACCGCCCTCACCTTGAGTTTCCTAGACAGGACGGCCAGGTGGGTCACCTGCCGGAGGGCTGGTGGTTTTGACCTGCTGGCCTTGTGGTTTGCAGCCCGACACGTCAGCCACGCAACCACTCAGGCTCCTCCTGGCTGGGCAGGCCCCCCCACTCCAGGGACCTTGGGAAACGCCTCCCCAGCTATCGCTCACCCACAAGCCTGGGAGGGGCACCCCAAGAACGTCAGGTCTGGAAAACAGAATTCTCTTCCCTGCGAACGCCTGGTGTGCTGCGAGCTGCGCTCGAAATGAGGCACGCGAGGCTTAGTCACCCAGCCCTCGACTTGGCATTAGTGCCTCTCTCAGACCTGCGGACTAAGAAGGAGAGTCTCAGATGGCAGCGGAGCAGTGGGTCCCCTCCCCTGGGGACCAGGCCGAAGAATTAGCAACCCCTGTCATGACTCAGCCCCGGGGAGCTCCGTCAACTTCAAGGCTGAGCAGCCGCAAGGAAGGCGGTCTATTGCCCTGGAAGAATCCCCGACATTTTTCAAACGCTTTCTCCAGTTCATTTATTCCAAGCATCTTTGAATTTCTCTGGCATAATCACTATATCCTTTGTCAACACAAAGTGATTGTTTAAACGACTCAATCAGATCGCGCTGTGGGCGAATATTTCCATTTATGATGATTTATGGCCTCTTTAGCACCCACGTGCCAGGCGCATTCAGCAGAAGATGAAGCTCCCAAAATGTTTTTCCTCTCTGCGCTAGAGGCCCTCAGAATAAAGCCAACCTGCCCCGAGGAGAGGAAAGATTATCTGCACTGGTAAGGGTCAGTGACTAAGGACATCTTGTGATAGGAGGCTTAATTTTCCAGCTGAAAAAGAACAAGACTTTTCGCGGTGATTGGTCCTCAGATTGACCTAGAGCGCTGGGGGGATTGATTAAAGAGTGCCTTCTCGGTGTTTACACCAGGCCAGAGAGAGCTGTGTCCTGGGTGAACCGCAGCCACCTCACCCCCTGGCAGGCGGGAACCTGGTATGATTCATCTTTGATTCCCCCACCCCCACCTGTAGACACTGACATCTTGAATCTATTTACATGGGTGTAAGAGAGCAGACCACTTGTTTTCCCACCACCAATCGCATCTAAAGTGGAGGCAATCAGGGTTTTCTCAGCCCAGCTTTGTGGAGAAGAGCTGCAGCTTGCTCTTTCTGCCCTCCCCCTATTGCCTGCAAGAGAAGAACCCGGATGAGCCACAGGGTCCCTGTTGACAAATAGGATCCAACTTGTTCTTTGTAACAGTAACTAAATATTTACTTATTTTTAAATATCTAAGAATAAAACAATATGCCTGATCAAGTAGGATCATTTGAAAAAGACGTTCTTAAAGCACTATAGTAACAGGCCATTCAGATACTGTCCCTCCAAACATAGCTGAGACAGTAAAGAGATGTTATTATTCTGCCCAGAAGGAAATTCTGGAAGCTTGTACGGAGCTGGCTGTGCCTATGACTATAACATGGCATGACTTATGCTCAGTTAAAATGCTCACCCACTTAACCAAACCAATATTAATCATGGAGAAATTCTCATTCTTCCTGGAATGATTCTTCCTCCTTCTGTGCCCTGGTCAAAACTGCAACTTTCGGCTGAGCCCTGGTGGCGTAGTGGTTGTGCGCGGGACTGCGGCCCACTGGGTTGAAGGTTGAAATCCAGCAGCAAGGCTGGACCTCCTACTCCCACCACCAAAGGAAAGTGATGCCTAAAAAGAAACAAGAGTCTTGCGGGCAGCTGTCCCCTACCCCACCCTATCCTATAGCACCGCTTTGAGTCAGGATGACAGTGAGTTTGGTTTGGGAAGGTTTTTTTTGAGTCTTGTTTTTGTTTTTTGTTTGTCCTTGTAAATCACCACCTGTTCTCACAGGCCAGATTCTTACTAAGTTTTAGAACACAGATGCTCAATATGCATGAATCCTGGTAGCTGGTGTTTAGAATGCAGGTTCTGATACAGTGGGTCTGGGGAGGGGAAGGAGGTGCTGTCATTATCCCAGGTGATGCTAGACACCTGGGAACACGCTATGAATAGTGTAGGTGTTGGAAAGCCATACCCATTCCTTTTCCACAAATTATATACAGTATTTAATACCAATTTATAAAACTTCATGTATTTAACTAAATAAGTGGTATAACCCCAAGTGATGCCATTTATCTTCAAAGGGTACCTGAGTGGGGCGGGGGGTGGGGGGAATGGAACCTAGAGATTATGGAATTTTCTCATGAACTTTTTGAAGCATATAGACATGTATATATAATATACACATGCATGTGTGTATATGGGCATACACACATACATACACGCACACTCACATATAGGAGTCCTGGTGGTGCAGTGGTTAAGAGCTCTGTTGCTAACCAGAAGCTCATTGGTTAGAACACCCACACCTCTAGAGAAGCGATTGGCACTCAGCTTCCCCTAAAGACGTGCGGCCTTGGAAACCCAGGGGGGCAGTTCTACTCTGCCCTCTACAGTCTCCGTGAGTCTGACTTGATTCAGTGGCAACAATTTTTTAAATATTTTTATTGGGGCTCCTACAACTCTTACCACAATCCATGTCATCAGTTCCCTCTTTCTGCCCCACCTTCCCTTCGCCATCCTGGTATTGCCACTCTCACCACTGGTCCTGAGGCGTTCATCTGTCCTGGATTCTCTCTGCTTCCAGCTCCTATGTGTACCAGTGTACATCCTCTGACTAGCCCAATTTGTAAGGCAGAATTGGGATCATGATAGTGGGGGGGGGGGGGGAGGAGTATTAAAGAACTAGAGGGAAGTTGTATGCTTCATCATTGGTACACTGCCCTGACTGGCTCATCTCCTCCCCTCGAACCTTCTGTAGGGGGATTTGCCTACAGATGCCAATTGCCTACAGATGGGCTTTCGGTCCCCACTCTGCACTCCCCCTCATTCACAATGTGGGATTGTTTGTTCTTTGGCAAATGGCAACACTTTTAATAGCATCCAAACATGGCCACCAGGTCAATTCCATCTCACAGTGACCCTACAGGAGAGAGTAGAACTTCCCTTTCAAGTTTCCAAGACAATACATTTCTACAGGAGCAGAGCAACTCATCCCTCTTCGACAGAGAGGCTGCCGGGGTCCAGCCTCGGACCTGGCTGGCAGCAAAGCCGTGTGTAAGGCTACACCCCCAGGACCCCTCCCACTTCTGCAGCTCCGTCGGCAGCTCTGTGTATCCCATGTCTGCCGGGTCTCCCCAAGTTACTCTGAATGATTAAGGTGGGCTGCTGTTCCACTCTCAAGCTAGGTGCACGCGTGATTTCTGACTGGCTCATTCGTGCCTCATTCACTTATTGAGCAATTTCTATGGACCTGATGAGTGCTGCTGGCACAGTGGGGGACACATCAGGCTGCTACCACAAGATCTGCAGTTTGAAATCACCAGCCCCACCACAGGAGACAGATGAGAGTCCCGACTCCCATAAAGATGTACACCCTCAAAAACTCGTGGGGACCATTCTAGCCTGCCCTGTAAAAGGGCAACGAGTCCGGGCGCACTCGCTGGCAGTGAGTTTGGACTGGTCTAGATGTACCCTGCCCTGGGTTAAGCACAAAGGTGGTAAAGGTGAAGACGACAGAGAACAATCTCTTTCTAGCAGAATTGACCTTCTTGTAAGGAAGACCCATTGAAAATCTACCCCCCAAAGCGGGAGAGGGAGAGGGAGAGGGAGAGGGAGAGAGAACACCCCCACCCCACCCCCAGCCCCGAAA
>PVJH01034664.1:0-20394 GCA_004026705.1 Nesogale talazaci
ACAGTTTTGCTTCAGAGCCTCGATCCTTCTGCCCTGTCCCTGGACTTCCCTTTGTTTTTTCTTCAGTGCCTTGGAAAGGGCTTGAGAGACATGCACAGGACAGTGTCAGCAGAAGCCTGGGCTAAGAGCTCTCTGCCTTCTGTTCATGCTGGAAGAGGGGCTCTTTCCTAGAGTGCTGGTGGGAAAACACAGACGTACAGACGACATCCCGAAACCCCACAGCAGCACGTGGAAGAGGAGCACGCAGAGCCCAAAGATGAGGCCAGGAAATGTGGCCCCCCCACACCAGTGTGCAGCAGTTTTAGAGCCTCTGCAGGCTACCACTGTGAAACAAGGCCAGGAGACTAGAGGAAGGGTCTCCTGGGGCTCTGTGTTGGGGTCTGCTGGGCACATTCATCTATCTAGCATTGCTGCAGACTAAGAGGGAACCCCAGTGCCTGTCCACAAAGGCGGAGGCCTGTCCTTCCAAAGGTCGTCGTATAAATATACAGTTTGCTGGACGTCTTCAGTAAATGATGCTGAATACCCTGATTATGATGATGGGGGTCAGGATGATGGCAGTGATGATAATTTTGTTATGAGGATGATGGTGGTGGTGGTGATGATTGTGAGGTGATGGCAGTGATGATGGTGGTCATGGTGGTGGTGATGATGATGGTGGTGGTGGTCATGTTGAGATGGTGATGATAATTTGGTGATGATGGTGGTGGTGGTGGTGGTGGTGGTGGATTGTGGTGGTGGAGCTGATGATGGTGGTGACTTTCTGTATATGAAGTCTAGGATAGGTAAATCTATAGGGAGAATGACTAGATTAATCATTAACCAAGGGCATGGCAGGGGAGGTTGGGGAAAATGGGGAGCTAAAAGCAATGTGTATGAGAAAGAACAAAAGGATGCTCTGAAATTGATTGTGGTGATGATTGCACAATGTGATATGTTAATTACATACCACTAAAACTATTAATAGACAGGCTTGGTAATCTGTTTCAGCCATGGCACATTCCGTGGGCACAGTTCTGCTCTCAACCACAGAGGTCACTGTGAGGCGATGCCAGCCTGGTGACATTGGGTTTTATTCTATTTATTTTTCTATTTTTGGAATACCACATCTCTGTGGGGACACTTCTCCTCGAAGTGTTCTGTGACTCAGTCCCCTGCATGGGGACAGGAGCCTGGTCCAGCCTGCCTGTCCTGGTGGCCACTGAGCTCCTCTTGGGCCTCACTACACTCTTCTTGGGGGCGTGTAGTGTGCTTGTTCTTTGCTATGGAACCAGTTGTTTCCATCTCCATTTGCTCCCATATAACAGAGGATTGTTCCACCACTGATTTTTCTGTGACTGTTTTGAAGCTCCCCTGAGGGGAGGTACACAGACAGACACTGGCTTTACATTGAACAATTCATACCCGTTTTTGTTTCATCCATCCAAGCTAGTCTTCTCTGTCCCCATCACTTAGCTCACATCCTCTCTGGGTTTCCGCTTCTCAGACCTGCTTCTTTCCTGACCCTTCTGAGCTTGGTCCTTGGGTCACTGTTGCCCTTGATCTCAAATGGTCGATGGCTGTAAGACGCGCTGCCTAGGGTTCTGTAAGCAGAGCTCCAGGGACTTTCTTCGGAGGCTGCTGAGTGGGCTGAGCGGCCCACCTTTCCGCTAACAGTTGAGCGTGTAGCTGCTGGTGCCCCCAAGGACCCCTTGAGTGCAGGTGAAGAGATGAGAAAGTGCTAACACCAATGGGGTGGGCCGATGGTGATGGTAGTCAGTGCTGCACCTAGGCCAACGAGATTCTGGAAGGAGGCATGAAATATGTGTGAAATGAAAAAGGCACACCCTCAGAAGGAGTGACAGATTCAGCTCTAATGGATGGACAATAGGCAAAACAAATGAACACAGTGTCACAGCCAGGAGTACTGGCCACCTCTGTCACGACGCAGCACCGTTTCCACCCCGGCCCTCCTGTAAAACCCGGATGTCCATTGGCGACGCTGAGCACGTCCCATCTCCTCGTGCCTTGACTGCCCTGGTAGTCACTCCCGCCATCAATCATCCCCTGTGGCATGTCCACAGCTCCGGCTTTACATCCTCAGAGTCCCCAAGTCCATGTCCAGTGGGCGTCCCCTAGGGTCCTCATGGATGCAGGCAGGGGAGTGAACAGCATACGGTCCAGGGAAAAGGGGAGGCGAGTGCACCCACATGAGAAAGGTTCCAGAGAAAGCGCTGTTGCCAAGGCCATGGTGTGGGAGAGCCAGGGGGCAGAGGTAGCACAGGGTTGGTTTGATTCCACCGCTACTGCAAAGCGACACGACATAGAAAAGAACAAAGATCTACCTGGTCTTGTTCTGCCTTCATCATCCGTGTTATCTCTGAGCCCCTGGTTGCCGGCCCCGTGTCAAACAATCTCCTTGAAGACCTTCCTCTTTTAAGCCAGCCCTCTATTTTACCAAGCATGACGTCCTTCTCCTTTCTTGATAGCATGTCCAAAGCACCTGGGATGAACTCATCTATCTTTGCTTCTAAGGAGCCTCTGGTTGTACTATCCCTGAGGCAGATTTGTGTGTTTGGGAAGTCCGTGGTACCTTCCACATTCTACTCCGGCAGCACAATTCAAATGCAACGATTTTGCTTTGGCCTTCTTTGTCCTATGTCCACCTTGCACATACACATGAGGCAGTGGAAAAGGCTCTGGCTTGGGTCAGGAACACCTAAGTCCTCAAAGTCACATCCTTGCTTTGCAATACTTTCAAGAGGTCTCCTGTAGTAGATGGGCCCAACACACACAGTGTGTCGTTTGTTCTCCTGACTTCTGTTTCCGAAAGCATTGATTGTGGATCCAACTCAAACGAAACCCTCAACAACTTCAATATGGTTCCTATTTCTTCTGATGCTGCCTATTGGTCCAGTTGTGAGAAGGGCCCGTTGATCTGCTTTTGATAGCAAAACTGAACAGTCTAGTACAAACCAGTCAGGAGCCATAGGCCGCTCTAACCCAAACAGACCATTGCTTCTATGAGAAGGAAAGGTGTGTGCACTTCAGTGATATGCCCGGCAGCTCTGTCAGCCTCTCAAATGGCCAGGTCTTTTGGAAACTTTGTTGGAGCCTAACCTGGCTGATGGAGTGAACTTCGTGTCTGACTTCTGCCCAGTGATCAGGCAGCTTTCATTGCCCATACCTCAGATCTCCTATGGAGTGGTTTCTGAGAGCTAGGGGCTGGTGTCCTGTCCACTGGGTGAGTCATTGTGGAAGATGAGTAGCTGTAGTTGGGAAAGTTCTTTAGAACTCCAAGTGCATCAAAAGGGGCAAGGTGATGTGTGAAGGCTCATAAGAAAGGGAGACTAAAGACAACGACCTTTGTGTGGAGTCCAGAAGACAAAATTGCTTGGGGTCACAGTCACCTGGTCTGTATTTGTCTTTCCCACCCCACAACCCTGACACTCTAGTTTTTCTCTGAGACCTGCTATGACTGAGCCCTACCTCACACCTAGTAGACCAAACGGGGACCCTAGGCCATGGCCTGAAGCCCAGCTCCCTCCTTTCTGAATACTGACACCTGTGTGATATGGTTACATGCATGATTTGTGTGTATGTGTGTGAGACAACATCTATGTGTCTATAGGTGAGAGAATCATTTGGGGCAGGCGAAGGGACAGTTGTGTTCTTCTTTAATCTATTCAAACTACCACCTCAATGCCTGCTACAGATTCAGACTCATGATCCATGGGCTGACTCACGAATGATCGTAAGGTTGCTATGTCCTTGGGGAGAACTTCTGATGAACATGTGTGAAGGCACCTCCACTGATGGGGAGCTGGTGTCTTCCCGTCTGGCGTGTTGTCATGTCTGTGGTTCCATGAAGCGACACTGCCAGCACTCGCTCTGCTGTCACAGCTACACTTTGGAAGATGCTGCCTAGTCAACAGGCTGGAAGAGATCCATGTTTGTGCACATTGCAAAGAAAGGTCATCTAACAAAATGCGAATAAATAAAAAATATATTCTCAAAGAATATCATTACTATCACAGGCAGGTAACATTTTGTTGAAGATTGTTCTCAAGGGTTGCAATGGCACTTTAGCAGGAAGCGGCCAGAAATGAAAATTGGATTAAGATGAAGCTGTGTCATGAGGACTATGATTGATGACATCAATAGGGTCTTGGTTGGAAACAAAATACTCGAGATGTGTTAAATATGAGGAATTGGTGTTTTATTGACTATGCAAAGGGTTTAGGTCGTGTGGATCTTAACAAACTATGGATACATTGTGAAGAACAGGAATTACAGAACACTATGCAGATTACACATATAGACTATGAGGCACTCACTCGAACAGATTAAGGGAAGACTGCCTGGATTTCAATCAGGAGAAATGTGTGTCAGGGACGGACCTCTTACCCACACCTACTGAATCTCTGTGGTGACGATGTGAGGAAGAACGTGGTGTCAGGACTGGAGAAAGATTCAAGAATAGCCTGCAAGATGCAGATGACAGACACCTGCTGAGAGTGGGGAGGACTTGAGGCATTTATTGGAGATCAAAGACTTAGGTTTTCAGTATGGACTACATCTCAACTTAAGGAAGACAAACTACCTCATAGCTGGTCCAACAGATAGCATCAGGATCAATGGAGAAGAGACTGAAGTTTTGAAGGATATCATCTTATGTGGATCCACAATCAACATTTATGAAAACGGCATTCGAGAACTCCAATGGCCTCTTGCCTTGGGCAAATTTGCTGCAGAAACCTCTTTATAGGATTTGAGTAGCAAAGATGTTACTTTAAGGATTAAGGGATTTTCAACTGCTTCATATGCAAGTTCATCTGCCAGTTTGCCAAGCTGTGGTGGTTTTTGGTTAGCTGTGATATTGAAGGTGGTGCCACCAGTATTTCAAATGCCCGCAGGGTCACGCAGTGAACAGGGTTCAGTGGGGCTTCCAGACTAAGCGCAGAGGAGGAAGAAGGAATAGGTTGTCAACTTCAGAGGGATTAGCTGCTCAAAATTTTACAAAGAACAGCAGAACCCCTCTTATACAATGCCAGCAGATGAGATCCTTGGATTGGAGGATACTCAACTTATGATGGGAAAGGCCTGCCTCTTCAAGTAGAGTCAACCTTAATGACATGCATGGAATAAAACTTTTGAGACCATTATCTGCTGATGGGGCATAACATGTGTGGTAGACAGGGTTCTCTAGAGAAACAAAACCAAGACACTAATAATTCTCTCAATTATTTATATATAGAGAAAGATATCTAGCCTAAGAAATAAACTGTTAGCTAATCTATAAAGTAGTAAAAATGTCTCAGTGTAACTCACTTGCGTGAGACAGCTAATAGACTGGCAGTCCTTCTAGTCTTGAGGGCCACCGAGTAGTCCTCTGTAGAGCAATTCAGGCTATCCAGCCACAAGCAGCAAACAGCAAAGCAGGTCACCAACAGTCAGATGACAGAGTCCAACAGTCTCCAGCTCAAGAGATGTATATTCCAGGAGCTTTGAGAAGCAAGACTTGAAGGAACCTCAACTCACAGCAACACAGTCCATGGATTAGGTGTCCCATGGGTAGTGTATTTTGAAAATTGAGGCACAGGACAAATAAGACAGCTGGCAGGTTGGAAGATCCAAGAGCAAGAGAGAAAGGGTGGGGTTTGCAGAGCCATTTATATCTCCACCCTTCAAATGATCTTATGTGTGCTCATTGGCCAGGTTGTCACAACAAACCTACTTATCACAACACAATGAGAAGAAACACCTGCAAGCATCCATTAATCATCGGTACATGGAATGTATAGTGTAAGAATCTAAGACAATTAGAAGGCATCAAAATATAATGCAATACACAAAGGTCAATAACTTGGGCTTTAGTGAGCTTACTGAACTGCTGTGAGCTGCCACCCAGTTGTCTTCAACCCACAGTGACCTCATGCACAACGAAATGAGACACTGTGTGGTCCTGTGGCCCCCTCATGGTTGTTCCTATGGGGGACCCTATTGATGCAGTCACTGTGTCAGTCCATCTCGTCCAGGGCCTTCCTCTCTTTTGACGCCCCATCCACTTTACCAAGCATGATGTCCTTCTCCTGACAATATGTCCAAAGTATTTTAGACATAGTCTTGCCATCCTTGCCTCTAAGAAACACGCTAGCCCTACTTCTTCCAATACAGATAGGTTTGTCCCTTTAGCAGCCCATGGCACTTTCAATAGTCTTTTTCAGCACCACCATTCAAATGGATCTGTTCTTCTGAGGTCTTCCTTCATCAGTGTCCGACTAAATAGGTGGTGAACATTGGGAATCAGACAATATGGTTGACTGTGCCAGGAATGACACCTATAAGAGGAAGTGTATCACATTCTCTTCAAAAGGTTCATCTTGAAGGACAATGCTGCCTGTGATGATATCCTGTTCTTCTAAGGAGGGTCCTCCACATGATGGGGTGGGACCAGGCTGTAACAATGCGCTCAGACATAACAGCATTGGGAAGTCGGGCAGGACTGGGAGTGGCTGGGTTTCTGTTGTGTGCAGGGTGGCTGGGAACACCCAAGAACAACAATAAGAGAGAGATGAGCTAATGCTGATGTTCATACCAGGCTCTAAAGTCCATCATGAGGAGATTGCAGAGTTCTGCCAGCTTCTTGGCTCAAAGCAGAAAGCATCAGAAAGCTGTTTGCTTGTGCTTTATCCTCTGTACATAGGCATCAGTCGGGGGGGAGTACTAACTAACACTCTATGGCGAGCCTTGAGAAGAGTGAGGATTCCAGAATGCTTCATTATGCTCACGTAGAACCGCGACACAGACCAAGAGGCAGTCGTATAAAAAGGAGAGGGGGCTATGCATGGTTTACAATCAGGGAAGGCATGAATTGGGGTTGTAGCGTTTTATCACACTTATTTAGTCTGTATATGGAGATAGCGATAGGAGAAGCTGCACTAGAGGAGGAAGAATGCAGTGTCAGACTCAGAGGAAGCCTCACGAACCACCTGCCATAGGCACGTGACCTTGCTGATGGAAAGGGAAGAATACCTATACCACTTCCCGATGAAGGTCAAAGACTGCCGCTTTCAAGGTGGATCACAACTCTGTGTGAACAAAGCATAAGCCCTCACATGCATCTTGAAAGGTTAACATGGCATCGAGAACACCAAGGAAGAAGCGATGCATTTCAACTAGTCGCCACTACAAGGAAGGAAACGTTCTAACACACACTGTACTGACTATGGTACAGCTCAAACTATTGAAGGGCGTGATTGATGAATCTGCTTTTTTAGAATTAAAGGATTTTATTAAAAGGACAGGAAGAGACCTGCGCGCAGGGACCAGCTCTCTGGAAAAGAGCTAGGGTGGTGATAGATGAGCTATATGCCAATGGAACTGTTAAAAAAGAAAGTACCATGGACTACTCAAAATAAAAAAAAATGCTCCGTAGAGGTCAGGATGGTGAAACTTTGTCTCATGTCCTTTGGAAACATGAGTCCCCGGAGAAGCTGTTTGTGTTTGGCAAGGTGGAGGGGCAGAGAGAAGGAGGAGCAACCTCGATGAGGCAGGTGGACACAGGGGCTGCAAGGATGGATCAAGCATGAGAACATTGATGAGGGCAGAGGACCTGATGTGTTCCGTTCTCTTGTGAGCCTCTCTGTGAGCCAGAACCGACTTGAGGGGCTTCACAACACCAACACAACTGGCCCAATAGCTACATTGCGATCGATGGAGAAAAGGTTGGAACTTTCAAATATTTCTTTTTTACTTGGGTCCGCAGTCAGTGCTCACGGATGCAGCAGTGAAGAAATCAAGCAAGGTATTGTGCTGGGAAAACCTGGTGCACACCATCTCTAAAGTGTGAAGGAAACAAAATGACACCGTGCCCTGACCAGAGTTATAGGACCTGCAACCATCCTGCGTGCATATGAGGGCTAGACAATGGCAAAGGAAGGCCGAAGAAGAATCCATGAGTTTAAAATTAAGGTGTTTGAGGAAAGTGTTGAAAGTGTCGTGGGCTTCCAGAAGAACAAATGCATCTATCTGGGAGGAAGGACAGCCAGGTTCCTTCGAAGCAAGGATGGCCGGGACACGCCTCTCGTCCTTGGGCATGGTGTCAGGAGAGGCCAGTCCCTGGAAAAGGAGAGCAGGATGGGTCAAGTGGAGGGTCAGAGACAAATCAGAAAGCTTCTCCCGGAGATGGACGAGGCAGCAGCTACAACAGTAGACTGGAACATCCCCAAGATCCTGCAGGTGGGGCAGTCTGGCGAGTGTTTTGTTGGGGGCTCGTGGGGCCTCTTTCATTCAGCACCCACTCGAAAACACCTCAGGGACAACAACCAATGGAGGCCAAAGCCAGCCCTCGAACAAGGGAGCATGAAGATGGATTGAGGCATTTGCATGACAGCAGCGGTGGAGAATGCTGAAAACATACATCATGGTTGGCCAGAAGGATGGACCGGTGTTGTAAAAACCGTAGCGGGAGTGCTCCGCAGAAGTGAGGTGTGGTCGTTACATAAGCTGATGTCCATTTGAGAGGGAAGAGTGAAGGGGTGGAGTTTGTCCTGTTAATCAGGTCCCAGCTTGATGATTTTATTTGGGGGTGTTACTGGAAGTGGGATATATGCTCACTCCCTGCAAGACCTTACTGGCCACAAGCCTGATGAAGCCACGCTCATGCAGTCAGAGCCCTGGAGCTGGAGAAGCCACGTGGAGATCCACACCTGAGCTGAAATACTTGCACCGCCACTGGATCCACAAGACTGTCCCCCCACCAGCCTGAGATCTTCCTGCATTTGACATGATTGCATGTGTTCTGTGAGTCTGAGAAGGAACTTGTAGACTGGCCCCAGACGCATGGGCTAAGCTCGGACTTATGGACTTGATCTGGACTGGACTGCGATGTTTTCTTGAATGTACAATGACTCTTTATATAAAGCTCTTTCCTGTGCACATATGAGTCTCGAGGAATTTGTTTCTCTGGTCTTCCTGGACTCACACACGAGGAGAAGGAGAGTCTGCCTCAGGTCCTTCGGACGCGTCATCGGTAGGGACCAATCGTAGAGAAGGGCGTCGCGCATGCTAAGTAAGAACCCCAAACCCAGCTCCCTGCCATGGAGTCAGAGCTGCCTCACAGCGACGCCCCCCGAGGTTCCGAGGCCATCCCTGTTGGGAGCGGAGTGGAAAGTCCGGTCCTTCTCCCAGCAGAGCAGTCCACCTACTGAGCATGCGCTCACAGCCCCGCGGGCATTGGATCATACTGCCAGGGCGCCTGGGTAAAAGCACAGGGTGGCTGGAGAGAGAGGCGGTCCCTGGACATGACGGGCTGACAGAGTCCCTGTAACAACGGGCTCAAGCCTAGCGAAGCTTCTGAGGTTGTCGCCGGACTGGCGCAAGTGCTCCCCGAGAGTGGGAACGGACAGGGCTTGATGCCACCTGGATTATGCTGTGTTCTCTCCACCGTGCTGTGTGCCGTGTCCCTCCCCTTTGCCATGTCCCCACCACCCCCCGCCCCATGATGCTGGGGACCCTGTGTTGTCATGGAATCGCCCTGACCAGGTCACTCCAGGTCTGGCGCCTCTCTGTTTGTGAGTAGTTTATATTCTCACCCCGAGGTCTGGCAAAAATATTGAACCAAGTGGCCTTTTTTAATTATGTCCATCTCGTATACTTTACATTACAGGAACAACTCAATAATGCTTTAAAATCCAAAACGCCTCAGGAACACTGCTCAATAGCGCAGGATGGAATACCAGAGTTCTCTTTTTGTTTAACCCATAAACTATTCTGAAAAGTGCCACATCGCCTGCACTTGATTGCTGTTCTCCCTTTTACAGCCGCTTCTGCTCAATGCCCCGCAGATGTAAAATGAGGTCAGCCTGTGGGCTGATGGGGGCATTGATGTTTATTACCTGTGGACCTGTTTGCATGCAGGTGGCCTGCCAGGGAGTGCAGGGAGGAGGCCCTGGATGGAGACAGGTGGTGTGCTCACCCCAGCCTCCCCAGCTGTGTATCTCTGGGCATCTGGGCAGCCTCTGTGAACTTGGGCCACTGACCTATGAAGGAGTAAATGCCCACAGGTGATGCTTGAGAGAGCTCTTCTGGACCAGAGGTGGTTTGGTGTTAGCACTCTAATCAGGGGAACCTGAGCAGGCTGACCAATTGCCTTCAGTCTGGTCGTCCCAGTGTTATGGGTTGATTTGTCCAGCCCTCTCCCAAGTCATGTCCCACACTTAGAGTCCCTGTGGCTGTGAATATGTTTGTAACAGGTCTTTGCGGGTGGGGATGGTTCTTCTACAGGAAGTCTTGCCAGAGGAGGGTGGTTCTGCATGACTGATGTCCTGGTGAAGAGAAGAGACACAGAGGGACACATGCAGAGGGGGAGACAGAAGCTGGAGAGAGGTGGCCACCAACCAGAACCACCTCGTTCCCCCCAGCAGGTAGGAGAACCAAAGAAGCCCCCTCCCTAGCCTTTGTGGGGATCTTGGGCCTGAATCAGACTCCTGGACCCAGAACTGTGAGGGAATGCATCTCTGCTGTCTTCGGTCCCTCTACTTGGGTCCAAAGAACAGGCCAGGCCAGGCAGAGCAGACTCACTTCCCGGGTGCTGGTGGATGAGCACGGAGGTCCAGGGCTCCTGACATCTCAGACCTGTCAAAGCCTCTGCATGGGGTAGCCCTGGGCTTATGGAATGAGACCAGGGGATCACCTGGCTGCATTCCTTTGAGGAGTAGGCTTCCTTGGTCAGGGTTCCTGTGGCATCTCCCAGATTAGTCCCAAGATTGTCCTTGACTCAGATGGCACATGCTGTCCCCAGGCAGCCATTGGGGGGGTGTTCCTTGAGGGCCTTGGTGGATTTGGGGATTGCTGGGTCCCTCTGGAGCCCCTTGCACTTCTGTGTCCCCAGGCCCTCAACATGCCCAGTGAGCAGCAGCAGAGGGTTTGTGTATGTGTGATGGGGGAAGTGGAGATGGAGGGAGACCAGCAGTCAGTGCAAGTGCCAGCAGCCATGCTGACCAGGCCACCCCAGTTGGGGTCAGCAGAACTGGGGCAGTGGAGTGGTCTGGGCTCATCTCCTGAAGGCCCACTGGGCAAGCCCTCATTTCTGGGAAGAGAGCTAGCTTCTCAAAGGTACAACAGAACCTATTCTAGGAGCTCTCAGAAAGAGGAGGGGTGCTGCCCGGTGCCCCATGCAGACTACTGACCCCTGGCCTTAGAAAGACCCTGCTCAGCACGTGGGGGGACCTGGCAGCAAGCAGAGGCAGGGTGCCCATCCAGTCCCACTGCTCGAGCGGCCAGAGCCTCCCATCAGTCCTCTGAGCAGGAGTCTGCCAAGGAGGAGGCACATTCCTGGCCTGTTTGCCTCTGGCCTCTGGAATGAGTGACAGGACCCTGTTCTTTTTCAGTAGAACAAGAGATGCAGAGTATTGGGGGAGGGGGCTCCCTGTGTCTCCCTGTGGGGGGCTCTGTGACCCCCTGTCCCTTCTTCATGGGGGGGGTGCACTGAAGGAGGCGCTATAAATCCCTGTTCCTTCCCTCTTGGGAGACTGTGACCCCCTGCCTCTGCTCCATGTCATTTGGGAGCTTCTGTAACCCCCCCATTCTTTCCACATCTGGGGTTCCTCCTGAGGAGGGTGCAGCTGGGCAGGGTGCCTTGACAGGGTAAAAGGGCTGGGCTTCTGTCTGGGGAGGAGAGGGTGGCAGGGAGGGTGAGTATAAACCCCCAGTACCCACTCAGCCATGGCCAGAAGTGAATTATGTCCCCAAAAGATGTGCTTCACGTCCTAACCCCTCCACTAGGTGGTACTGCGGGCTAGGTGTTGGACTCCTAATCACAAGGCCATTGGTTCAATTCCCCGGACACCCTTTGCTGGGTGGATACAGGCTGGAACCTACCAAGGGGTTTGGGTCTGAACCACACTGGAGTTACCCAGTCTGGACACTGGGTTTGGATCCTGGCTGTTTGGACCAGAGGCTGGGCTTTGGTGGGCGACTCCACCCTACTTCTTCTGTCTCTAGAGAGGGTGTGTTGATACCTGTTGGCACACATGAAGGTGTGCATCCTGGGGGATGGACAAGGGACCATGCAATCATGCAAGCTTTGTGGGCTCAGCGGAAGCAGGGGAGTCCCTGAGGGGTCAGCGCCTTCCCTGCCAGCCCTGCTGGAGTGTCCTGTCCATGGCAGGCAGAGAGGCGCTGGCATCCTGTAGGAGGGGCCCGCTGCACACAGGTGAGGGTCCGACGATGACTCTGAACTGTGAGCTTTGCAACGTGACAGCTCCCCACCTCCAGAGAGAGAGACGGGGACACGGAGTTGTGACCACCTGTTCTTAGAAGGAGACGCACTTTGGCTATTCCACCGACCACACCCAGTGACTGTGGGACCTGGGGGAGAATCACCAGGCTGGGGCCCCAGCTGGCGAGGTCAGGTTTCCATTTTGGAAAGTTCTGGAGGCATGCTCTCTCTGCTGTTTGGAGGAAGGGTTGCAGCATGGAGGCAGGGACCAGGGAGCGGGCCCTCTGTCCACTCAGCAGGATCTGATGGGTTCATGGCTGACTCATGACTGTACCAGGCATGGGGGTGGGGTAACTGGGGTGGGTGTGGTCTCAGTGGGCTGGGAGAGTGGGTTATCAGCCAAGGGGGAGAAAGGCAGGGAAACCAGGGAAGCCACCAGGCCATCAGGAGAAACCCAGGTGGGGTGGGGTCACAGAGAAGCCAGTGCCCTGAAGGTGGGCAGGCCCTCACCTCCACGTAGCCCAGAGAAGGATGCAGTGGGCGTCTCTGCACCAGGACACTGGAGGGAGTGGGAGCCGGGCTGCCCTTGAGGAACCCAGGTGTGCAGTGGGCTACATGCTGGACTGTTAGCTTCCAGGTTGACAGTTCAAAGCCACCAACACTCTGTGGGAGAAAGAGGAGGCTTTCCACTCTCATAAAGAGTGGCAGCCTCTGAAAGTAAACAAGCCGCCATCTAGCTCAGAAGCAACAAAGCCCACAGGGAAGAAGCCCACCAGCTTGTGGGACCATGAGGTGTCAAAGGGATCTGGTACCAGGCATCAAGGAACTAAAAATTATATCATAAATGAGGGGGAGTACAGATTGGGGTCCCCAAACCCTTCAATAGGTGGAGCGACATCCTCTTACAGAGGAGTTGCAGGGAAGAGATGAGCAAGTTAAGATACAGTGTAGCAACAATGAAATGTGCAACTTTCCTCTAGTTCTCCCACCCACTATCATGATCCCAATTCTACCAGCTAGGCCAGGGATGTTCACTGGAGTCGCAAACTTGGGGAATTTAGGATAGATGATCCCTCAGGATTAGTGGTGGGATTGGTGATACCGGGAGGGTGGAGGGATGGGAATCAATTTCAGGGACCTTCTCTCTGGAGTACAACCAACAGGGAAGTGAGTGAAGGGACACATTGGACAGTGTACGATATGAAAAAGTAATTTTTAAAATATTAAGTGTTCATGGGAGAGGGGTGGTGGGAAACATGGGAGCTGGTACTGGGGTCCTAAGTGGAGGATGATGACAACAAGTGTGCAAATGTGGTCTGCATACAATTCATGTATGTAAGGATCATGATGAGAGCTGTCTGAGCCCCCAATAAAATGATTTATTGAAAAAATAAAAGGAAGGGGAAAGAGGAGCTTATACCAAGAGCTCTCGTAGAAAATATTTGGAAATGAAGATGGCAACATGTGTACAAATATGATTGATACAAATGATGTATGGAATGTTACAAGAGCAATAGCATCACTGGAAAGAAAAGCAAAGCCAAAGAGTGGCAGCCTCAGAAACCCACAGGGCCAGTTCGTCCCGTCCTGCAGGGCTGCCGTGGGTCAGAATCCACTCGCTGGCAGGGGATGGTTGGTGAGCTTGAGCCAGACCACCTAGGCTAAGCATCCTGGGCCCTGGCTGATGCCCCACCAAGATGGGTTCCCCCTTCCCTGTGCTCTGCCACCAGGTGAGACAGCCCTGACCCAGGGGCTGGCAGGGAAGGGGAGGGAGAGCTGAGCAGGGCTCCTCCATGCAGGCGCTGGCGTTGGATAAAGAGCTACAAGGAGACGGTCTGAATTTACAGATCCAGGTCCAAGGGGTCCTTGATGTGCACAGACAAAACCCATCGCCCCGGCCAGGTGTGTGCTAGCTCGGCTCCTGGATGATTTATTTATCCCCGGGAAGCGCTTCCTGGGAGATGACAAACATTTGCTTTACAGACGGCGCCCAGAGGACTGACCCTGCCGAGAGAGATCAGATTATTAGCGCGCGGGCAATCGAGTGTGCGCAAACTTTTACTTCCAGTTATTAAGGAAAGCAGCGCATTTATATTCACGGGGCGCCCGGGAGCTCCCTGAAGGAGCACATGGAGACTGCCCTCTGGCTCTCTGGGCACCTGGGGACGCAGGTGGAGTCCCCTGCAACTGGGACCTGGGGGTGGTGGAGTGCAGGCGACAGTGGTCTGGCTCTTGCACCCCCTCGTCCCCCCACAGGGGAGCCTCTCCTGCGGTGGTTGGTGGGGGCTCTGCAACCTGACCCCCTGTCGAGTCTGTGGGCTCTTTTATTTCTTTCCGGGGAGCTTCCAGAGGGTTTGAGCCACCACCACTGGGTTCATAGCCGAGCGCTTCACCACTGCACCACCAGGGTGTCTTTGTGGCCAGTCCTCCAGTGTCTCAGTCAGCACTCATCCGAGGTGGGTCTTGTCCCTCCCAACAGGGAGCCAGCTGGACCCACTGCTGGACAGACCGCCAAGTCCTTCATCCAATCCCCCCTACCCCACTGCAGCCTAGAGGGTGACCTACCCTTTCCCCCACCCCCCAATCCTCTCCCACCCAACTTCGTTACTGACCCTCCTCTCACCCTGAGTTCACCCTGCTTTGGCTGCAGCTCTCTCTGCCTCCTCGCCCCTTGTTTCCACCTTGTAAAATTTGTCATTTGCTTTTAAATGTTGTTTATAGTGTTTTTGCAAGGATAAAATTTTTTATTTTTATGTAGCAAATAGTAAAATTTATCCATCGCTCCGTTTATGGGGTTCTTTGGTGTTGTGCACAGGAAGTGTCCCCCACCCCTATCTTTCTTCCCTAGAGCCCAGGTGGAATGCCTTCATCCTCTGCCTCCCCTGTCTTTAATGGGGTCTGCATGCTGCCCTTCTCTCCCCTTAGCCCCTCCCTGCAAAATTCCACTTAGAGGTTTAATTGACCAATGAAGGGAGTCAAGCTAGCAATTTCCCTGAACGTCGCCAATTACACAGCCTTCTCCCCACCCTCTCTAATTGAAATGCTCCTGCATTCTGGCCTGTCTCCTCTGTTCTGGTCTGCTTCTGTTCAGATGTCCTTCTGCTGGGCCCCTCCCTCTGGAAACACAGAGGGCGACCAGGACTTCTGTCCCCAGCAAGTAAAATGGGCAGGCATTAACTTTTCTCAGCTCCCCTTCCCAACGACTTTAAACACAAACAGCCCATTCAGATACAATGGAATTCTCCAGGCTCCCTCCTGACGTGCCCACTCCCATCCTTCTGCTTCTCCCTGTGGGGATAGCCGGACCCCCACAATGAATCACGGGTTCGGTAGGTGCGATTGTACGGTTAAGATAGATAGAGATTATGGTAAAGTCAGAGAGATAGGAGAGAGGGGCGCAAGAACGACATGAAGGAGTCAGGCACAGTTTATGGGGGCATGCTCACCTCAGCTCCTCTGCGGGGGTCTGTGTGGAGGCGGGGGATGGGAGGGCAGGAGAGAGCGCTCGTGAGGTTTTATCTCTAACCAAACGCATATATCTTTGAGGGCATGTCAGCCCCCTGATTCCAGATAACGACCTACATCATGGGAAGGGGTTGTAACATGGGGGGACACAAGCAATGGGAGCGGCATGACTTAGGGGTGCACACGCAATAGTACAGGAAGGGGTTGGGGTACAGATGTGGCAAGATGGGTGGACCCTAGACTCACTATAGTGACTTGACCTTAGTCACCCTGGAGTGATCCTGGGCTTGCCTTCAGACACTTTTTCAAGGGGACAAGATCAGAAGGGAGTGGGCCCTCCTTAGGGTGAGTCAGATGACACAGTCTGGTGGCTCTAGCAGGCTGATACCCTTCAGGAGAATGAGCTCTGACCTACTTTCAATGACTTCCTAGTGTACAGTCATGTGCCAAGTGCAGCAAGCAGCCTTTTAGGTGTGGCATATATTTGGGGGCCACAACTTGGGAGACATCTTTCTGTATCCCACATGGTGAGAATCTTTTAGATGGGGAGTTTCCTGTCCACGGTTGTGAACCGTAGGTACTACATCCCCATGTTTATGACATATGTATCTATTAGAACATTGATAAGGCTGCTTTGGGGTTTGAATACCTTACAGCTATGTTCTCGTATCTTGTCTGCTCTTTTGTTTTTCATGGGCATGCTGAGATTTGAAATTCATTTGAACTCCTTTATCACACTTGGCCCTGTAATTACATAAAATGTGTGTGTTCATTTCTGTGTTGATTGATAGGGAGTTGGTCCTTAATTTTCCAAGAGCAGAACGAGGCAGCAGGGACCTTTGTATCAAGTGCCCTGCACAAAGATACAAGGGCTCTTCCGGGATGCTTACTGGGAAATGAAGCTCCTCGTCTGCAGGGAATTAATGCCAGGTGCTATGGGATTGTTTCCAGCCTCCATCAGCCCTTTGCACCACGGAACACACCATCGCTCTGTCCTTCATCATCCTCACAGCCTGAGACCACCACCACACTCACGGTGTCCATCTGTCTTCTTGAAGGTCTTCCTCTTTTATACCGATCCTGTTTTTCCAAGCACGACATCCTTCTCCAGCCTCTGGTCCCTCCTGAGAACACGTCCGAAGTACCTGGGATGAAATCTTGCCATCCTGGCTTCTGAGGTGCCTTCTGGCTGTACTCCTTCCAAAGACAGATTAGCAGCGTGAGTTTGTAGGTATTCTCAAACCCGAGGATATCCCTGGTGGTCTTGTGGTTAGGATTCCGTGCTCTCCCTCACACCTGTGGAGATAGGGTCAACTCCCTCTCCAAAGTTGTAGTGGCAAGGTGTCCCTCATGGTGTACATGGGAGTTCCTTTCAGTCTGCTTGTCAACCCTCATGTTGCTGGGATTTGAGAGACTTACCGAGTTCTGAAGCCTCCAGGTTGGTACTCAGCTAGTAACTGTTCAGATCTACCTAGTGACTCGGTGGAAGAAAAGTTCCAGTGACTTCTGAGATAATTACAGCTTAGAAAACCCTGTGGGGTAGCTATAAGCGCTCACACAGGGTTGCCACTAGTCACAGTAGATTCAAAGTACAGCAATGACATCGTATGGTGGGAGGGAAAAGCTTTTCACTGCACCTTATTGTCCACAGCCCATGACCAGAGACCTTCTGGTGCTTCTTCTGGCCTTGCCGTCTCCATAGTGGTCTCCTAAAGCTTCTTTGAGTTTTTCTTTTGATGCCGTTCTCTTGTCTTATTGATTTGTAGACACTCTTTACATACGCTAGATGCTTATTCTTTCCTGACCTCATTAAAGAATACTTTTTCCTTGTCTATGGCTGAGGTCTCAAGTTTATTTCGAGTGCTATTTTCATCAAAAGAGTTTAAACTATCCTAAGGATTTGACAGAAGTTTATTAGGAACTTGAGATGCAGACAACCTAGTCTTGCTTGCCGAAAGTGAAGAAGCCTTGAACCACCACTGTTGAAATCCAGGACTGTATTCTTCAGTTACAGGTCACAACTCCATGTCAACAAACAGAATCCTCCCACCAGGGCCCCCAGACAATACCGTGATAAGTGGGTAGAAGATGGGAGTTGTCAAGGACGTTTTTTGGATTCACAATTTTGCTTGGATTCACAATCAAGGCTCACGAAAGTTGAAGCAGCAGGCAAGAAACCCAGGGACTTGTTGTGTTGGCTCAATCTCGCACAATCTCGCACAAGAGGTCTTTCAGTGTTGAAGACAAGGATTTCATCTGGAGGACTTAAGGTACGCCTGACCCCGACCGTGGTATTGATAGTCCCCTGACAGCCTTGTGAGAGTCGGTCATTGAATAAGGAAGACCGAAGAGGAAGGAGCATGTTGGAGCTATGTTACTGGTGAAGAAGACTGGAAGCCATGCCGACTGCCAGAAGAAGACATAAATCAGTCTTGGACAAAGAACCGGCAGAATGCGCCTTAGAACCCGACGTTTAGGCCCAGTCTCAGGCGAGACCGTCGTTGCAGAAGAACGTCATGTAGATAGGGCAGGCCGTCATTGAGAACGAGGGAGACCCTCAAGCCGTCTGTTTGACACCGTGGCTGCCACAATGGGCTCAAGCATGCGACCATGGTGAGGATGCAACAGGACTGTGCAGTGTCTTGTTCTGTTGTAGCTGAATGCCTCATGTTTCACAACTTCCTGGTCATCACCCCTTTTTTCTCAGTATCGTTATGCAGTTGATCTTAAGGTTCCTGTGAGGACTGGCATGAGAACGATGACATCAGCAAACAGCACGCTAGTACGCTGTGCACAGTACATATTGCCAACAGTAAGACACAACAAATGTAAGTGTGCTTTGTTGTAACTTGAATACATTGTCAGTTGGGGACTACAATGGCCTTGATGAGTCTTTTCTTCATGGCTCATACTGCTTGCCTAGAATCTCCTGGACATGTTCCCACCTTGAGCAAATAGAGTCCATCCCCTCAGGTTTTCTTCTAAGGTTTTGTCCTCCCCTGGACACTGGTCCACCTGGGTGGGGTGTCTGTGAAGAGGAAGACTAGGATGGCATCCCTTTGTGTGTCTGTTTCACCTTCATTTACTGACTAACTCAACTTCCCCCAATTGGCTGTGGATCCTTGATGAAAGGCTAACCCTCTCTCCATGCATCTGTACCTCTGTGTCTGGACCCTCAGCCCAAGCCAGGGAACCTTAGGACCCCCATCTATGAGCCAGTGTTACCTGGTTTGAGCTACTGACTGCCCTGCTCAGCTCCAGTTCACAGAGACCTCGATGCAGGAAGGAGCCAGGTATTGCTTGTTAAGGGCCATTGAGTTGGTCACCACTCACAGTAACCCCCAGTGCTGCCCAGCAAAACACTGTCTGGTCCCATGCTGTCCTCACACGCATGCTGTCTACTTAAGCCTGTTTTTCTAGACACTGTGCATTCGACAGGGTTCTCAAGAGGAGCAAAACCAGGACCTAGTAATTCTCTCTCTATTTACATAGATACAAAGATATCTGACATAAGAAATAGACAGTTAACTAGTCTATAAAACAGCACAAACGGCTCAGTGCAACTCACTTGTGTGAGACAGCTAGTGCACTGGTAGTCCAAGTCTTGAGGGTCGCTGAGTAGTCCTCTGTGGTTATAAAGTCCTCTGTGGGACCAGACGCCCCACTTTTAACAGTTTAACCATGTCCCGCAGCATTTTAAAATTAAAACAAATATATTACAATACTATTTTTGCGTTCTATGAAAATTTTTGTTGCTCCATATAAACCAAATTTTTAATCAAGAACCACCACTCCCCTGCCCCCTGGTCAATGCTGTCCCACTTAAAATCTGTTCACTTTACCAGCAAGGCAGGTCACCAACAGTCAGCCTGATGACAGGGTCTACCAGTCCCCAGCTCAAGAGATGCCTATTCCAGGAGTGTGGTGAAGCAGGACCTGAAAGAACCTCAACGCCCAGTGAGACAGTCCAGGGATTAGGTGTTCCACAGGTAGTGTAGCTTGCAGATCAAGGCCCAGGGCAAACAAAGCAGCCAGCTGGCTGGAAGATACAAAAGCAAGAGAGCAAGGCGGGATTGCTGAGCCATTTCTATCTCTGCCCTTCAATTAATCTCACATGTTCATTGGCCATGTTGTCATAACAAGCCTGCCTATCTTCTTGGCCTTATCGGCACAACAAAGTTACCTATCACACACCATGTCCACCCATTTCTTTGAGGTCTCCCACTTTGCGTTGGGGCTGGTTGACCAGAGAAACACACCCAGAAGCACTCATATGTGTGTAAGAGAGAACTTTGCATCAAGGAGCAATTATGTATTGAGAAAACATCCCTGTCCACTCCCGATCAAGAGCCTAAGTCCAATATTAGCCCTTATGCCCAATACCAATCCATGAATTCCTTTTTAGACTTACACAACACATGCAATGATGACCAGGAAGACCATGGGCCAGTGAGTGGAAAGTCGTGTGGACCCAATTCAGTACTGCCTCTGTCAGCTCTCTGAGTGGGACTCCTCAATGGAAAGGTGGAGCAGAGAGAAGATAAGGCCCCACATCCAAGGAAAAAGAGAGGAAACTTCCAGAATCTTCATGAGAAAGTCACACCAACCAGGAACCCTCTTCAGGCTGTGGCCTGTTTGACAGACTAGGCTCCGCCCCTACATTTTATTTATCAAGTTGATATGAAATCATGTCACTGCTGCACTCTTTTTTGCTGATCCTCTACTTT
>PVJH01034665.1:0-18985 GCA_004026705.1 Nesogale talazaci
CACATCTGCCTGTCCCCCGTATCTATCCAACAGGGGTCCCCCACAACTTCCTCTTGTCCGTCTGTTCCCAAATCTGTCTGTCTCCATGCCTGTCTGTCCTCACATCTGTCTTTATATCTGTCATGCATCCGTCTGTCCTCATGTCTTTCCCTGAGGCTCACTGCCCCTGCATCTGCCTCTCCCCAGGTCGATCTGTCCCATGTCGGTCTCCAGGTCTGTCCTCCCGAGAAGGGGTTAGGAGGAAGATTCCCCTGCTCCCAGTGGGAGTCCCACCTTCACCGCGGGGTCCGGGCTTCAGTCCCACCCATGATGCTGCCCTGGTGTCTTTGCCCTGACCTCAGATGACCGCCCCCGGCTTCCCCGATGTGGCAGTTGCTCACTGTGGCGGCCACAGCGCAGGGCAGGTCGCATCTTACAGATGGAGGAACCGAGGTCGGTCAGGGCAGACCCCTGCTGAGAGCTTCCTACCTGGACCCTGTCCCGCTTCCTCCGGGCTGGGGACCAGGGAGCCCTGCCCAGGCTGGATGTGCCGAGAGCCCGCAGAGCCAGGTTGGGGCAGACGTTGCGGCGTTGTGTTGCGGGCAGCACTGTGTCGCGGCTACCGTGAGGACACCCCATTTGTGATCACTGCCGTGACCCCGTCCAGGTGTGTTCCTCCCATCCCATGACAGGGAGGAGGAAGAGGTGAGAGGCAGCAAGGTGGAAGCACACACTGGTCAGTGCCAAGGGGTCCGGAAGACAGCTCCCATCCCGGCCCACGGAGGGTCTGGGCTGCATGTTTGTGCTCCCAAGAAAGGAGCCCCAGCGGCGTGGGCAGATGATCACATAAAGTCGGCACGGATGCCACGGGCACGTAAAATTCGGCTGGCAACCGGCCCATGGTGGCTCAAAAGTACATTGACAGGGAGCTAGCTGCCAGAGGCTCCGGCCCGATTCAGAAGAGGATGTCCAGCAGGGGCTGGGGCCGCTACTCTGGGTGGGTCTTGTCAGGCGGGTCCAGCCGCTGTGTCTCACAGACTGTGTACAGGCCTCTGACCGCGTGCATCTCAACAAACTGGGCGGCCTGGGAAGAACGGGCATCCGGAACACTCGCGGTGCTCCTTTGGAAGCGGGGCGCGGCTCGAGAGGGGCTGTGCAGACAGCATGTCCTGGGGACATGCGAGCATCGGGGCTGCACCCCCTCTCCGGGCAGAGCCCCAGCGCAGCCGGCTTCTCGGAAGAAGAGTGGGAGTGGCGTCAGACCGGAGGAAGGCGGACAAGCTGACAGCGAGGGGGACCCGAAGCCCTGCTGGTGGGGATCAAGGACCCTGTAGCCTACAGTGTGGGTCACAGCGTCGGGAAGACCCTGGTCCTCATTGCTGGCCCCACAGGCCCAGTCGTGGTTGCTGGAGAAAAGACTGGAGTGGTCAGGGATTTCGTCTTGCTCACACATGACAGGTGGCCCTGGGCCACTGCTGGGCGGAGCCCACTCCTCTGAAGGGTCATGGATGGAGCACTGGGGTGCGTGGTGGCCTGAGGGCAGCCATGGTACCTGTCGCTGTGTGGTAGCAGATGCTGTGAAGGCAGGGCCAGGACTGTGCAGGACCACACAAGGAGGGACGCCTTCCAGAGAGGACACTGGGTAGAGGGGACGCATCATGATGAGGGATTTCCAGAGCTTGTGGGGAACCCTCTGTGGCCCTCTCATGCTATTTCCCACCCTCATCTGGAAGCCCGCACACACCTGTGTGCATAGGTGTGTATCCCCAAGCCCTGTGTGTCCACGGAGGCCAGGATGGCGTCTGTTACAGAAAACCGACAGGCGCAGCTGGACCCCAGTCTACGGAATCATCAACCCAGACCAACGAGACAGCGTGGATGAACACAGACACCCATGCACACACGCGTGCATGATCTGTGCATGTCTGTACATATGTATCAGAAGGAGTCAGCTTCTGATACACACATCATGGGTTCAACAGGCACAGTTGTACAGAGATAATCATTATTTATTATAATAAAGATATATAGAGAGAAACATTGAGCGTCAGACACATTTCCCATCAGGGTAGCATGCTCACCTCCGCCCCACTGGGTGGTCCACGTGGAGAGAGGAGGGGAAGGGATTACATGATGAGGGAGAGGAGCCGAGAGTGTCAGGCTCAGGGGCAGGAGAGAGACAGGAAAGAGCGAACATTAATTTTCCCCGGTTAAATAACCTTATGGGGGACATATGAGCTCTGTCTTCACTGGTCAAGACATGTAGCAAGAGGGGGCTGTCATAAGGGCTCTATGGTGACAGTGGCTTAGGGATGTCTCCTTGACTAAGGGAAGACCTCGGACTCCTGGGGGTAGATTAACAGGTCTGTCTGGGTAGAAGTCATTGAATCCCGCCCACAGGCCTTGAGGGAAGGGAACCATCATCCTAACAGCAGGGGAGTCACCTTTACTGTGAGTCACGCAAAGGCCTCAGATAACTGGGCGCTTCAGGGAGAACAGCTAACAACTTGCACACGAAATGCTGGTCAATAGCTTGCTTAATATTTTGGAGTATATAATTGTGAAAAAGTCCTGTCTTCATCCCACACACATGAACTTGGTCTTCCCTTCCTTCAGCGCTTTGACCAACTTCCTCTCCCTGGAGGGGCCGCACACAGGGCCCTGAGCCCCGGGACAGCGGTGCCCACAGCCTCTGAGCCTTCTTTCCCTCCCTTCTCCTGCCCTGCATGTCCCAGGATCTCCCCCTCATGGACAGATCCACCCTCTGTGTCTGCAGAGGCCCAAGAGTGCCATCCCTGGGGGAGCAAAAAGACCAGGAACGGGACATAGGAGTCACTGTGCTTTCACGGCCACAGCACAAGCTCAGGGCACTTTTGTTAGCAGAGGACTCTCTCTCTCCCTTAGGGAGGACTCTCTCTCTGTGAGGAAGAACTCTCTCTCTGGGCAAGGACTTTCTCTCTCTGGGGAAGAACTCTCTCAAAGAGGATTCTCTCTCTCTCTCTCTCTCTCTCTCTCTCTCTCTCTCTCTCTGGGGGAGAACTCTCTCTGAGAGGATTCTCTTTCTCTCTCTCTCTGGGGGAGGACTCTCTCTGGGGGAGGACTCTCTCTCTCTCTGCGGGAAGGACCCTCTCTCTTGGGGAGGAGATCGCTCTCTCTCTCTGGTGACTCAGGCCCTGGTCTTCCTTCAGCAGGTGAGCCCGAGGGTCCTTGGGGGGGCTCCCTGTGTCTGGGCATCTGTCTGCCCTGGGTGCAGGAGTGTCTCGCTGGGAGCGTGGGTCAGTCAGACACTGCCCTGGGCGCGCATCCTTGGTGGTGGGGGCCACTCAGGCTGGGCTTGCTTGTTTGGTCCATTTCTGGCTGAGCAGTGAGTCCAAGCGTAGGGACGACCTTGGGGAGGTGTCGCTGTGAGTCAAGGCTGTTTCCATGGCAGAGAGCCACGGAAGCTCAGAAGGAATCAGCTCAAGGTCCATGCTGGTCCTGCAGATTGCATCCTGCCCCCCTGGCATGCCTGTCCGCAGCCCTCTTGCTCACAGTACAGTACACAGGACCCCACAAGCCACCCTCACCTGGGCTCTTCTTGCAGAGCCCCTGATGGCAGCCCCTGTGTCCGTCCACCCCCGAGGGCCCGCCTCTCCCTCGCTCTCAGCCCCTCGACATCCCGCTCCAGGCACTCCCCGAGGCCCCCCCCCCCCCCCCCCCCCCCCCCCCCCCCCCCCCCCCCCCCCCCCCCCGCCCCCCCCGGGGGCCCCCCCCCCCCCCCCAGCTCACCATCCCTGCCCCCGAGGCACGCTCTGGCCGTGTTTCCCCCGAGGCAGGGCTGCTTGTGGTTCTGGGCGGTGCGGAATGCTTCCTGGATTCTTTGCCAGCATCGGGATCCGAATGGATTCTTCTCCAGTCTTCCTCTCTCTGTGGTGGCCGAGAGACCCTAACCCCGCACTGCGTCCTCGGTCTCCATCTGCAAGGGCTCCTCGCGGTCTGCAAGCGGGGACGCGTCGTCTTCACACGACACCGACAGAGGATGATTACATCAGATCACAAAGTGGGGGAGGTCCCCAGCCCCGCTGAGTGGACACATGGGGTTGGGAGCACAGTCCCATCATCATAGTGCTTAGTGCCCTTGGGGGGGGGGGGCGGTCCCGGAGGCAGGGCTCCCAGCTTGGGGACGCTGGCCTCTGTGATGTGCTGGTGCAGTGGGGGCTGGGAGGGGACCGTCTGAGCTGGGATCAGGGGAAGGGAGGGGAACCGGAACCCCAGCCCAACAGCCGGGATCTGGCATCAAGAGACTAAGGGCAGCCGGTCTCCTGCTCCAGGTCTAGGTGCCCTTTCACTCCCACCCCAGGCTTCAGGGGAATCAAAGGGGGCCCTACCTCTGCCCACCCCACCCTTCAGAGCGTCATTGAGCCCTGGACCTGGAGGCCCAGGTGCTGGACCCACCTGCAGAGGGAGAGTAGCTCTCGGAACCTCGCTGCTCCCTGGACGCCCTCTTCCTGCCCCTCCTCCCCACCCCCTCTGCCCCCAGCTCAGAGGGCAGGTCTGAGGACTGCACACCATGAGCAACCATGGGGGGAGCCCCGTCCATCCCCATGCCTTCTTAGCCCCTCTCCCCATCAAATAAGTGTGCACCAGGTTACGTGCACCGGTTACGCCTCGGGCTGCTCCCTCAAGATCAGGGCTTCAGGCCCGCCCACCGCCCTCTGAGCCAAAGGACAAGGCCGTCTCTCCAGCCCCCCTGCTGCCACACACACACACACACACTCACCCGCCACGGCAAGAGGAGTGGCCTCGGCCATGGCTCAGAGGGGCAGTTCCTCCACCTCATACAGGGTGGCAGTCAATGGATGTTGGTCAGGGCCAGTGGGTCCTTGGAGTCGACGGCAAGCCCGTGGGTACAGAGGTGGACGACTGACCGTGGGTCCATCCCCCTGCCCTCCCGGCTGCTGTTCCCCAGAATCGACTGGGCGCCCCGGGGTTTGGCGGTGCAGCCCGAGAAGCGGTGCCCACTCCCTGCCCTCGCTAAGGTCAGTGCCCACTCTCTGCCCTCACTCAGGTCGGTGCCCGCTCACTGAAGCCCTGCAGGACAGGGCCGAACTGCCCTGGAGTCTCCCGGACTGTGGCTGCTGTGGGAGAAGAAGACCCCGCCTCTCCCCAGCGGTGACTGAGAGCAGAGATTGCTTCCAGAGATCCCCTTTCTCTCTTCATTCAGGTCTTACACTGTCCGATATTTCTCTTCACCCACTTTTGTCTGCCCACCCCCCACCCCCCAGGGAGGAGGTTATATGTAGATCCTTGTACTCAGTTCCCCCTTCCTTCCCCACCTTCCCTCCACCTTCCCGGTATCGCCACTCGCAGCACTGGCCCAGAAGGGATCATCTGTGCTGGATTCTCTGTGTTTCCAGGTCCTATCTGTGCCAGTGTACATGCTCTGGTCTAGCTGGGTTTGTAAGGGAGAATTGGGGTCATGATAGAGGAAGGAGGAAGCATTAAAGAACTAGAGGAAGGCTGCATGTTTCATCAGTGCCACATTGCACCCTGTCTTGTCTCCTCCCATGACCCTTCTGTAAGGGGATGTCCAGTTGCCTACAGATGGACTTGGGGTCTTCACTCTGCACCCCTTCCTTCACAGATAGGGCTTTTTATTTTATCTATACTTAGGAAAGAGTCCCCGGGGCTAGATCTGGTGACCTCTGGGGGAGCATCTTGGAACACCTACATCCACCTCAACCTCACTTTCAGTTCAGCAGAGGCACAGCAGCCTGACCATGTCCTCACATGAGTGTCTCTGAATTTGCTTCTCTGTCAACCCGGACTCACACAGCAGACCCGCTTGTCCTTTTAGCAGGCCCTGGAACCTTCGGTATTTATCACCAGCATCTCGATTCAAGCAGGCTGTTTCCTCCCAGAACAATGACCCGCCATCAGTCATCCGATCAGGGTGGAGGCCGGCAAGGTGTAGCGTGCTGGGTGCCCGGGAGGTAGCTGTCTTCCAAGTTTCCTGGCACAGACAGGGGAGTGTGTCCGGTGTTCCAGCAGCTTGCTGGGACGTTCCCAGGGGTATTCTGTCCATTCCTGGGGCCTTGTCTCCAGCTGATGCCGCCGGTGCAGCTTGGGGGTCAAGCTCCCAGCTCCGTCATCTCTTGCTCCTGCGCTGCCTGCCCGGAGGATTGAAAGTCGCCCTTTCGGTGCAGAGACTGGGCCTTCTTCCCGTCTTGTTCACGTTTCTGCCCATAAACTCCCTCAGGATTACCTCGTGGGCCGGCTTTCCCTCCTGTGCTTTCAGTGAGAGAGTTGCCCAGCAGGTTCTTCCCCCAGCCTCTCTAACACCAGTCTTTGGACATGACTTCATGATGAGAGTTGATTTTTATCTCGAGTCACCCCGTGAGGTCCCTCGTTCCGTTATGGCCATGATCTCACCTTCGCCGCTCTCTCTAGCTCCAAGGGCCAGGTCCGGAGCCTCTTCTACATGCGTCTCGGTCCTTTCTTCCTTCCCACCTCTCTGACGGCTGTCTGTGTCCTCGGGAACGGTGTCCTCCATGTACTCTGGACGGTCATCTGCTCGGAGGTGGACGGGGTCCAGTGCATCACACAGCCGGTCTTGAGAGGGTCTCTGGACTCAGGGGGCAGGTCCTCACGGTCCCTCGTCGCCTGTGGGCTTGTCTTCAATCTCTTGGGCAGCTGCTGGCTGTGGGATGAAGACAGAACCTCTCCACAATTACACACTCCAAAATATTAAGCAAACTATTTACCAGCATTTGGTGTGGAAGTTAGCTGTTCTCCTTGTGGTTCCCAGTTATCTGAGGCCTTTGTGTGTCTCACAACAGAACTAAGTCCCCTGCTGTTGGGACGATGGTTCCCTTCCCTTGAAGCCTGTGGGCGGATTCACATGCTGTTGTTCATGATCTCTAGTGTAACCTGCTCAGCCACATCCAGGAGTCTGGGGTCTGGTCTTCTCACATGGGACCCTGATAGCTCCCTTTCCCATAAAGTGTGCATATGGCACAACCCCTTCCTGTGACATATGTCCTTGCCTGTAATTGGGGGCCTGGCTTGGCTCCAGAGGGTATATAGGGATGGGACATAGGATAGAGGCTCTCTCTCCTGCCTGTCTCCCTCTCGTGCCCCTCTCCTGCCCCTCAACGCAGGATGCTCTCCCTCATGATGTAATCCCTTCCCCCACTCTCTCTCTCCACGTGGTCCATGAGGCAGTACGGAGGTGAGTATGTAGCATGAAACGATAAATGTCTGACTCTTATTGTTCCTCTCTCTCTCATGCTCTCTATATTGTTATTATGATAAATAATAATTAGCACTGCACAACTGTCTGTTGAACCCTGGCTGTGAGTGTATCAGAAATTGGCTACTTCTGACAGCTGGCTCCTGCCTTCCTGCCAACTGATGAGCTCTTAACTCCTCCGTCATCTCTCTCCGCCAATGTGCTCTCGCACGGGAAGAGTGAGCGGTCACCCCCACTCAGACTGGGTGCTGACTTCCCGGAAGCACGAGGACCAGTGGTGGTGGAAGCATTTCAGCAGTGGCGTGGGTCTCCACGTGCCTCCTCCAGAGGTTTCTACAGTGACAACCTCAGGACCCCACCCCACAGGGGCCGTGCCACCCTGCGCCGTGAGGGGCTGTGAGTTCTTTTTCCAAACTGAGGAGCCCTTCCTCCAGCCTATGTCAGACACGCCCCCTGCTATCAGAGGTTTCTGAGGAAGCACACCTGTCCCCAGGTGTTTCCCATCCGCCGCCTGCCGGCAGAGGAGAGCTGTGCAGCTGTGATGAAGGCCGACCCAGGGCCCTGGCGATGCCCACGCTCTGCCCACAGGGGTCCTGGGCAGGGGCTGAGCTCATCCGCTGGGAAGCCAGGCTTGCAGGTGCCCCGCAAGGACTCAGTCTGGGAAAAGGGGTGCAGCCCGGGAAGAGGGGGCACTGCAGGGCCTGAGGTCAGCGGGTCTTGGTTTCTGTGTGGGTGGAGCGCAGGCCGGGTCTGAGCCTGCAGGCTGCAGGGAGGCTGGGAGTGGGCGGGGCTTCCAGGGGGCGGGTAAATGGCAGGGGTCACAGGTGGGGGGGGGGGTCCCAGCCTCCAAGGGTGCTTCTGCTGACAGCAAGGGGGGGGGTCTCGTGGAGGGGGGGCAGGTAGAGGAGGGCAGGGTGAGAGAGAATGTTCTCCCTCTGGGCTGCAGGCCTGGGCAGGAGTGGACTGCGGTTCCCAGCGACCGACCCACTGGAATCCCGCAGAAGGAAACGCCACGCACTATCCCGCGTCTTCCTCACGCTGACCCTGTCGTCATGGCCGCGGTGTCCGTCTGTCCTCTCTCACCGCCCGTCCACTTTACCAAGCTCAGTGTCCTTCCCCAGGGACTGCTCCCCCCCCCCCCCCCCACGTGCCCGTGAGGCAAAGCCTGGCCATCCTGGCCGCTAAGGAACTCTGGGCCGGACTTCCTCCAAGACGGAATGGTTTGTCCTCACAGCAGCCCGTGGGGCTTCCGACAGTCTTCTCCAGAGTCGCCGTCCAAGGCCTGGATTCTTCTAGGGCCTTCTGCATGCAGGCGATGCAGTGCAGAGCACCGCAGCTCGGGCCAGGCGCGCCTCTGTTCCCAGACTCAGGTCCTTGCTCTCAGCCCTCTGATGAGGTCTGCGCAGCTGATGGGCTTCACCCAGCTGGTCCTTTGATCTCTGACCGCAGCTTCCGTGAGCAAGCGAGTGTGGTCCTGAGCAAGACAAGTCCACGGCCCTCCCCCCGCTCTGGGTGGGGCCTATGATTTTACAATGCAGGCTGGTGTCCCCGCCCCTTCTACTCATGCTTTTTTCATGCCCCAAATAATCACAGCCCAGTGGCCCTGCCCACACTGCCCACTCGGGAGCAGAGATTCGATGGCTCCGTCCCTATAAAGGCGGGTGGACATGCCCTGGGTGGCTGCCGCGTCCATGTCATGAGCAATCACGTCTGTGTGGAAGCTGCCACGCACACACACACACACACACACACACACACGTGAGACAAAGCCTCACCATCCCGGTCTCTAAGGAGCCCTCTGGTCTTACTTCCTTCAAGACAGACATCACAAACACCCTCTCCCAAACACCACATGCACTCGCGGACACACACACACTCACACTCAGAGGCCCACTCAGAGGCACACACACACACGAGACAAAGCCTCACCACCCTGGCCTGTAAGGAGTTCTCTGGCCGCACTTCTTCCAAGAGAGGCACCACACACACATCACACATGCACGCACACCTGCACACATACGCATCCCACTTACACACACATGCACACACATGCATATGTGCACATGTATGCACACAGGCACGCGCACATACACACACGCATGTGCATATGCGCACACATACATATGTGTGCGCACATATATGTATGCACACATGCACATGCACACATGCGCTGCATTGGGCAGTGGGCTTGGGAGACCCGCTCCTCCGTGGGAGTCCTGCTGCGTTTGCTGTCCTCCTTCTGTCAGGAGCCCCGAGGCTGCTGGGGTGCCCACTCCAGACACGCAGAAGGGGGCCTTTCCTTCCCCAGGGGGCCTTTTCAGAGTGGCTCCTCTTGGGCACCTCTGGCCGCACCCTAAATGCACTCCAGTCTGCGTACAGCCCTCTGGACACTGTTGGGGTAGACCAGAGTCTGGCTCTTCTTTTTTTTGGGGGGGGGGTATCATTGCCCTCTGGTGGGAATGGGAGGCCCAGCCTTGCTACTGGATTGCTGCTGCTGGATTTGAACCGCCAAGCCAGTGGGCCGCAGTCCCGCACTCAACCACTACGTCACTGGGGCTCAGCCCTGGCTCTTCTTTTTAAAAGCAGGACTTCTCAGGCCTTGAATGTGTGAACAAAGTGAGAGAGAAAGAGAGAGATATCATGCCCTCAGTGTGTCCGAGCTTGCATATGTGTCTGTGTGCCCATGTGTCTACCTGTGCACTAGCATGTGGGGGCCGGTGTGTGTTTGCTCCTGTGTCCACGTCCATGTGTGTGGATATTTCTCTCTGTGTGTGTGTGCCTGTGCTTCCATTTGCATGTGTGCCCATGTGTGTATGTGTGCGTGTGTACATGTGTGTGCTTTTCTGTGTCCCTTGTCCTTGTGTGTGCCTGTGCCCCGTGTGTTCCCATGTGTGTATGTGTGTACATGTGTGTGCCTCTGTCTGTGCCCCTTGTCCCCATGTGTGTGTCTGTGTGTGTGCCAGTGTGTGTGTGCCCGTGTGTGTGTGTGTGTGTACACATCTGTGCCCCTTGTCCCCATGTGTGTGCCCATGTGCACAACTTCACTTAGGACTGAGTGTGGGCAAGTCTTGTTTCTCCCAGCAGAGGGAAGAGGGGAGGGGACTCCGTGCACAGCCGCCAGACAGTCAAACAGACAAGGTCTGTGACAAAGTCCAGTGTAGATGGGGGTGGGGGGGTGGGGAGAAGGGACAGTGGGGAAGAGGACCTGGCCAGGTGCCCCTGGGTCAGGGGGTGTCAGGGGCTGTGGGGCAGCCTGGGGCAGCCTGGAGCAGCGGCGGCTGAGAGCCTGGGAGGCAGAGGAAGGGGCCCTGGTCCCCCGTGGGGGGTGGGCATCAGAATTCAGAGGGGGAGGGCCACGTTGGGACTGGAGATGATGGGTTGGCTGGGTCTGAGGCACAGGGTGTGGGGGGGTGGCACTGGCAGTGGGTCCTGTGGTCAGCTCTTCAGGAAAGCCATGGAGGTGCGGCGGGGGCTGGAGAGGGGGAAGTGGTCAAGCAGGCAGCAGGGGAGGGAAGATGCTGGTGGAGGAGGGGTTAGGGCGGGCAAAGCAGTATCCCTGATAGAAGGGGGAGTGCCCACAAGGCTGTGGACAAGGTTTCAAGACCAAAGAGGAACCCTCCCCCCACAGGGCAGGGCAGTCGGAGTGCACAGAGCCTGGGCTCCCCATGGCCGGCTGCACCCCAGATCTCCCCTGCACCAGGGCCCCAGCCGGGCAGAGCCCCGCCCGCCCACAGGCTCTGGGCAGCGGCCGCCTTGCTCCTGCTGTGGGCCCCGCTGGGTGCGGGCTAATCGGATCAGGGCACGTGGCCGTGATGGAGAGCATTTAGTGCCGGGGTGGGGTACAAATTGGATTTCAGACTCCAGACTTGGGAGACGCTGCCCCATTCTCCCTTCCTGCCTGGGGTGGGGCTCCGACTGCTGCCCACTGGGGGCAGGAGACATCAGGCTCCCCTCGGCAGGCCCAGGCCTGACCGATGCCGGGAGCCTGCTGCCCCAGCGCCTCTGGCCTGGCAGCGCCCCGCCTGGCTGGCAGGAGCTGCGGCCACGGGCATTGGTTCTGATGGCATCGCTGAGGCCCTCAGTCTGGAGACACCTTTGCAGGCAGGCTTCAGGCACTGAGTGAGCACACGGGGTGGGGGGTGGGGGACAGTTCTCGTGCCTCCCCCAATGCCTGTCTTTGCAGAGCTTGTCACAGGCCCGGGGATGTGGGTCTGGCTGAGCCGGCTTAACCTGAGATGGGGCTGCAGGCCTGGAAGCTGAGGTCACTCAGGCCTTTCCCACTCTCTGTGAAGAGCTGGCCTCCTCCAGGAAGTCCCCTGAGACTGCTCTGCCCTCCCTCCTGAAACTCTAGGGGACACCGACCCTGCCCGGCCCCTGTCCACGCCACTCCTGCATACGGTGGTCTCTGCAGACACACACGCGTGGGCACGACGCCCGGGCTCCGGGCTCCTACCTTCAAACCCACTGGGGAGAAAGTTGAGTGGTCTGTTCCCTAGAGACGGGCACTTCTGGGCCTGCAGGGGCCACGAGGAGTCTAGTGGCCTCCACGCAGGGGGCTTGACCAGGGGTCCAGGGCCCCAGGCGCGGCGTGAGTGAGTTCGGGGCCGAGGGGAGGTGGGCCGATGGCTTGAACGTGGTTCATGTGCGTGGGAACAGAGCTAACAGAGTCACAGGGAGGGCCAGCGCGCTCCACTCTGCCTGGGGCTCCTGCTCTGTCCACTCACCGGTCACCCAGAGCCCCGCATGCTGGACAGGGCCGGCAGCTGCCTTGGGTCACCCTGCTCCTCCCTGCCCTACTGCTGGACAGATGGACACGTCGGGGCTGGCTTTCACAGACAGAAAGGTTTCCTTCGCAGATGAGGAGCTCCAAGACCATGGGCCGAGCGCCGGAGGATGCCCCCATACACACACACACCCCGTCTCAGCTTCCTGTTCCGGGGGAGGTCAGTCAGCAAGTGCCGTCCTCGCCCCCCTTGGCCCTGCCCTGCCCGCCACCCCCACGCCCCCACACCAGCGCTTTCAGATCTCAGACGAGATGGACCCAAGCCCCCCCTCCCCACACACCCCCAGTCTTGCCAGCCCTGCAGCCACAGGCTTAGTCAGGACAGAGAACAGGTGCAGGACCCAAACCACTGGCCACAACGCAGGGGCAGCCGTCTGTTCCCATAGTTACCGTCTCAGAAACCCGCCATGCCAGTCAGGGTGGGCGTGAGGACGGGGAGCTCGGCGGGCTCCTCCTGGGCTGGGACCCTCTGAAATGCATCTAGGGGTGCTGGAAGCCGGTCCAGGGGCACGAACGCCGGCGGGTCAGCGGGGGCCGCTGCAGGCCGCTGCAGGTGGCCGAGGGCACGGCCCCGCTCACCGTGAAAGGAGACGGGCGGGCGGCACCAGGTCCTGCTGGGTGTCCCTGAGTAAGCCCTGGGGGGCTGGCTCTGACCCAAGAGGGGCCCGTGGGAAGGCAGAGCACAGCCCTGCGTGGTCCGGTCGAGTCTGTTGCAGCAACAATGACATAACCCGGGCCGCGTTGGTGAGCCCCCTCCCCCGCTCTCACTGCCCCCCCTTCAGAAAGATGCTCCCAGAGCTTTCCTCTGGTCCCCTCTGGGTGCTCTGCTGAAATCCGTGCACCGTGGGTGACCCCCGGGGCTCTGAAATGCCAGCGTCACAGCAGCAGGAGAGTGCCCTGATGGGGGGTGGCCGAGCCGCAGGCTGGGGTTCAGCAGGTCAGGTGCGGGGGAGGGGCCCACCCCGCTGGCTCCCAGGAGGGTCTCTCACCACCCAGCTCCCAGAGGACACCGGGGAGTACTGGGGGCGGGGGGCGGGGGAGGGCCGAGCAGGACAGAGGGGTGAACCTGGGCAGCACATGTGTGACGTGAACGGGCAGGATGGAGAAGCCCAGGTCTGGGGTCTGAGAGCAGGCTGGGCTGAGCCGGGTAACAGCAGCACCACCACGGTGAGGGTGGCCCAGGAGCGGGCAGGCTTCATTCTGTTGTGGCCGGGCCACCATGAAAGAGCGGGGACAGACTCAGTGATGTGTGTGCCTGTGCACGTGTGTCTCTGTGTGTGTGTCTGTGTGGGTCTGTCTGCGTGTGTCTGTGTATCTGTGTGTGTCTCTCTGTGTGTGTGTCTGTCTGTTTGTGTCTTTGTGTGTATCTGTCTGTGTGTGTCTGTGGTGTATCTGTGTGTGTCTATGTGTGTTTCTCTATCTGTGTGTCTGTGTGTGTCTCTGTGTGTATGTGTGTGTTTGTATGTATTTCTGTGTGTATGTGTCTGTCTGTGTCTCTGTGTGTGTGTCTGTCTCTGTGTCTCTGTGTGTGTGTCTGAATGTGGCCGTGTATCTGTGTGTGTGGCTTTCTGTGTGTTTGTGTGTCTGTCTGTGTGTCTCTGTGTGTGTGTCTGTCTCTGTCTGTGTGTCTGTGTGTGGCCATGTGCCTGTGTTGCCGTCACAAGGAACCATCAAGTGGCTTTGCACCAGGGTGACCCCGTGTACCACAGGAGGCTCTGCCTGCTCCTGTGCCCGAGCCCGGTGTCTATGTAGACAGGGCACGTGGGCACACACACACACACACACACACACACACATGCACGCTGTCATCATCACGGCCACCCGGCAGGGTCCCTCAGAGCCGCGCCTGTAGGTTTCCCAGAATGTGACTCCTTACAGGAGCAGAGAGCACTCTCTCTCTCTCTCTCTCTCTCTCTCTCTCTCCTTCTCCCTCTCCCTCTCTCTCTCTCCCTCAGCTCCCATGCCATCGATGTCTGCTGGTCGGGGCGTGAAAACCTTTTATCTCCGTCACTCCTTCTGATGGTGGTGGTCCGGGGGTCCCAGCGGGCACGGCTTTAAGGGACTGACTGCACTCAGCATGTCTCCCAGACCCACCAGCGTCCTGAACGTGGCAGCTTCGTGCCTCTCCTGTGTGGCGTGGGTACCTCCGTGTATCTGCCCCTCGCCCCTCTGCCTGCACGGGGACGGGGAGGGGGTTCCCATCCTTTTGCCACCGGGGCCCTCACTGCGGGGGTGCTGGGCATGCTGCATGTACGCAGGGCTGAGAGCCTGCTGGGCCTGGAGTCTCACTGTTTGAGGGGCACCTGCTCACGTACCACCGACACAGGCTGTGTCTTCCCACAGCCCCCCTGCTCAGGAAGGGGGTCTTCGCACCGTGATGGGGTTTGAGAAGAAGTCGCTGGCCTGCTCCTTCCAAACCCCATCCCAGGGGGAGTCCAGCCCGGCTGGCCTTTGAAACCCGGACGGTGGGGCTTGGACTCGGTGGCGCGCACCAGCCACACCCTGGTGAAGTCCAGGCTCAGCGAAAGAGAAAGGGACCGTCCACCTCAGCGAGCTGGACTACGGGGCCCCCAGGGGTCCCAGCATGCTCCAGGCACTGGCCCCCGCTTCAAGACGGCCGGAGGAAGAGACGGAGGAAGGAGGGGGAATTCAGAAGCTGCCTTTCCCAGCTCTGGGGTGCTGCTCGTGTGGGGAGGTGGGTGTTCTGGGGATGTGGGTTTCTCCTCGTAGGGGTGTTGTTGGAGGGTGCCAGGACTGCCTGCTCGGCCAGGCAGGGGCTCCGAGAGATCACGCACTCATGTGAACGAGCCCCATGGGATCCAGGCTCCCCCCCCCCGGGGGAGGGGGCGAGCAAGCCTTCACACGGCTGAGAGAAATGAAAGGGGACGGCCCCCACCACACGGCGACCACGCCACCTTATTTTGGATCCAGATGCCGAGGCCGCTGAAACAAAGCTAACCAAGGAGATATCCTCCAGGGAAGCAGCTTGCCGGTTTAATCCGCCCGTGTCGGGGACGGGGAGCGGATTGACGCGGCTTGAGCGTGAGCCTCGTCCACGTGACCCACCCGCGGGGTGGCGCGTGAGTCTGGGTAGGCCAGAGAAACAAATTCACAGACATATGCGTAGAGGAAAGGGTTTTATGTAAGAGAGTAGCTGAACATGGAGAAAACATGCTGCCCGGGCCAAAGCAAGTCCATCAGTCCGGTATTAGCCCACATGTCCGATACCAGTCTATACAGTCCTCTTCAGACGCACGCACGCAGCTTGTGCCATGACGCCGAGTGCAGGCAGCTCACAGGCCGGTGGGTGGAGGGTCATGTGGGTTCAGTGGCGGCAGAAGCATCTCAGCCCTGCCAGGGTCTCCGCGTGGCTCCTCCGGCTCCAGGGTTCTGGCCTAACTCCCTGTGTCTTGGCCACAGGAATGCCTCCCAGAGAGAGCCTGTGTCCTGCCCCCAGCAAGCTATTTCTCTCCTTAGCATCTCCAAATGGGGGTCATCAAACGGGGACTCAACGCCACCCCTTCACGCTCAAGGCTCTCACATTGACAACATTCTGTAAGGACCACGGCTGGCATCGTGACTTCCTGTCTCCCTGATGCCTCTGTAAGCAGGTGTCTGTCACAGTGGTCCTGGGCGGGGGCCAGGGCTGCTCTACATGGTGTCCGGGTCATCAGGCCAGACTTCTCGGGGCCTGGTGTGACCCCGAGTCCTGGTGATGCGGTGGTTACCTGTCGGGCTGCAGACTGTGGGGTTAACGGTTCAGAACCAGGAGCTGCTCTTCAGGGGAGAACCTCTGTTCCCATAAAGGGTCACAGCCCGCTGGGAGTCAGCGTGGGGGCCCTGGCAGTGAGGGGTCACCTCTACAGAGGAGCCAGTGGCGTAATGCGTACATGTTGGGCCGATGACCAAAAGGTGCGCGGGGTTGGGAGCCAGCGGCCGCTCTTTTGGAAAAAGACGAGGCTTTCTGTTCCCATAAAGGGTTGGCAGTTCCAGCCTGTCCCATCAGCTGGGTCTCTGGGAGTCGGTGTCCACTCCGTGGCAGTGAGTGTGGCCCGGCTTGGCTTCACGGCCCTGGCGATTTGACCTTGACACACACACTTCAAGGTTGAAGCAGAGCCGAGGCCAGGCTCTGGGGTGTCCAGCCGCACCAGCACCAAGCGGTCAACACCAAGCGGACCCTCAGGGAGGGTCACAGCACAGGTCCCGCCTCTAACACACATCATGCAGCTGTGCACGCTGGGACAGGCGGTAAGGGGCCTGCTTCCTACTGACGGTGGGCACGTCAAGGACACCATGTGGAACACACACACAGTGTACACTCGCACAGGCAGGCACATACAGAACCACGTGTGTACAGTGCTCCTCCATGCACGCGCTGGCCCTACCACGTGCACTGTGGGCTCAGGCGCACGCACACACACAGACACACACACCGTGTCTGACCCGGGCCACAGCCCTCTCCCCACCCCCCTCCCCGTGCAGGTCCTGTTCTGCTACTCCCTACTGGCAGGGTCTGGGGGTGGTGGCGAAGCCAGCCTCCTGTCCTCAAGGGCGCAGCCAGGCTCCAGCTGTGGGAGGCATGGAGGCCCCTGGGTGGGCCTCAGGTGAAGCACCAGGACAATGGGTGGGGACACCCAGGTGGCTCAGGTTGCCCAGGTGAGGCCCAGGTGCAGAGCGGTGCGCCCTGGGGCCGTGGCAGCTGCACCCAATGTGCAGGGCAGGGCGGAGGTCCCAGTGAGGAGACACAATGTCCCCATTCTCTGCCGCTCAAGTCCCCTTTGTCTCTGAACCCGGGTGCATCAGGGAGAAGCTGTGGCTAAGGCTGCGCTCTGGGTTCTTCTCTTCCAGAGACAGACGGGCTAATTTTCTTCTGAGAGAGCCTGGGTCCCGCCTCGCCTCCCACCCAGGCCGGCTGCCCCGTCCTGAGTAAATGCCGGCCCTCCTGCCAGCCCCTGCCCATACCTCCTCAAAACCCTCTCATAGGCCCTGCCCCACGACCACATTGGCTGTGTGTGTGTCTGTGTGTTTATGTGTATTTGTGTGTGATTGTCTGTATGTGTGTGTGTCTCTGTATGTGTGTATCTGTGTGTCTGTGCATATATGTGTGTCTGTCTGTATGTGTGTGTATCTATGAGTATGTGTGCATCTGTCTGTGTGTGATTGTGTTCATATGTGTGTGTATATGTGTGTGTGCCCCATCCTCCCCCACCGCTCTTCCCACCTCCCACTCACCCAGGCAGCCCGGGGCTGAACGGGAGGGGCGGGGGTGGGCAGCCCCTCAGCACTTGCTCTGAGCCTCTGGCTAGAAGCCTGCTGCTGACCCTTGGCGGTGGGCAGGCCGGGCCCTAGGAACCCGGGGGTGGCCAGGGGCCTGTCGCAGACTGTGTGCAGAAGGCTGGTCTGCAGTGAGGTGTCCTAGCTGGGCTCTGAGTCACAGCCAGCCTCAGGGACGACAGGACAAAGCACCCCGCGTTCCTGCTGTGTCGGAGCCTCGTGCTGCAGCCTCCATGCAGCCTGTCTGTGGAGGCCTTTCTCTCTCGCATGTGTGCATGCATGTGCATATGTGTGCCATGTATGTCAGTGGGTGCCTTGCACGTGTACATGTGTGTATGTGTGCATGCACATGTGCCACCCACGTATGCCCGTGTGTGTCTTACACACGTGTGTCATGTATGCGTGCACGTGTGTGCTGTGTGTGTGCCACATGTGCGTCCATTCTTCGCCAGACATCACATTTAAATGCCTCAGTCCTTGGACCCCTCTCCTTCCTTGTCCATGCTCCACGTGCATAGGAAGCTGCTGATTCTGCGTCGTGCGGGTCAGGGCCACCTGAGTCTGCATGGTGGCGTCTCTCCTTTGTGACACGTGAGAGAAGCCTTCTGCCACCCGACGCTTTACTCCTTGGCACTGCCTCCCTCCGTGGGCGTTTGTCGTGGCACTGCTGGAATGCGGTCTCTGGGGCGTCTGACTCTGCCCATGGGCTGGTGCTGCTGGCAGCTGCGGAGAGAGACCCATGAGCAGCAGGGAGAGGCATCCCTACAGCCGTCCTTATGTCTGAGCCCAAAGCCACCTATCTCTCTTGTCAGCATGTTTCTATTGGTCCCGGGGTGCAGGGCTCCTCTTGGCCTCCCAACCTGGAGATGCTAAGTGACATCATGCCTCTGAGATCAGTCAGCACGGGGCTTCAGGGGCTCCTGTCAGGCCTGATGAGCACCCCCCCCCCCACCAATTCATTAGGCCCAGCCACTGGCTTGTCTCACAAGAACCAAGAACGGAGGCCAAACGGTCCCCAACACAGCCATTGAACGAGGATGCTGTAGCGAGGACAGTCCCGGGGAGACATCCGCTGTCCCCAGTGAGCTGTGGCATTTGTCCCCTGAGAATACCTGGAAATTCAGCTGACCCGGAAGCAGAAAAGGCTGCACAGCTTCCAGCAGGAAGTTCCGCCAGGGTGGTTTGGCCGCTGAGAGTCCTTGGTGTGTCCTCCTCTTCCCAGATGACTGCAAGCATTCCCAGCCAGGCAAGCCCCCTCCACCTCTCCCCCCAGAAGGCTTGGAGGGTCACTGAGCAGCCCCCAGCCCTCCCCAGCGCCCTGACCAGATGGAAGCGGGAGGGGAGCCCAGCCTGAGGTGGAGCCAGCCCTTCCAGACAAGCGCTGCTTTCCCAAAGACTTCCCCTCTCCCCTCTCCTTCCTTTTTTTTTTTATAGCAAACATTTATTATGTCAATTTGATCTTCATAATAAAATCATTTGGGAACAACTGACAATTTAAGTCAGCAGGGAGAAGGAAAAAAAACCCATAGTCAGGAATAGTGAATCATCCTGGAATACATCGCAGCAGGCAGTTTGGCTCTTTCCCCTCACAGAGGGTTTGTCTTGTAAAAACGCACAAAGCCAGCTCCATCACCGGGCGTCTCTGAGTGTCCCTGGAGCTGCGGCGAGAAGAAAGCTTTGTCAGGGATGTCATGACTGGGTCCTGGGCTTCCCTCTGC